>JARUHE010163287.1:0-14004 GCA_031471125.1 Archaeomysis grebnitzkii | reverse complement strand
TGTTTTTTAAATATGGTTTTTATTACTAGGATGTTTTTTTTGAAAGATGTTTTGTATTTTTAAAGATGTTTGTTTATTTTTAAAAGATATTCTTTTTGAAAGATGTTTGGGTTATTTCAAAACATTTGTTTTTTAAATATGGTTTTTATTACTAGGATGTTTTTTTTGAAAGATGTTTTGTATTTTTAAAGATGTTTGTTTATGTTTAAAAGATATTCTTTTTAAAAGATTTTTGGGTTGTTTTAAAACATTTGTGTTTTTTAAATATGTTTTTTTTATAACTATTAGGGTTTTTTTAAAGATGTTTTCTTTACTTATGTTTGTTTATTTTTAAAAGATATTAAAAAAAAGATATTTGAGTGATTTTAATTACTTTTCTGTTACATGGTTGAAGTGAAGCTTGGGACGTGGGGTAAAATGCTTATGAATTTAATGTTAACTTATAATACATACATACACAACTGGTTAAATGAAAAAATAATTAATTAAGCCCTTAAATACAGCAAAGAAACAAACAAATTCATACATTCATACAAATATATAAAAAATATAAAGTGAACTTCACTTTATAAACAAATAAATAATTCAAAATATTCCATAAAAACTAATCCATTAAAAAAAACTTATTTTATTTTTTCATATGTATTTTTTATTTTTTAATGTTTTTATATTCTTATATGTGTATCTTTTTATTTTTTTGACATTTTTAGTTTTACATTTATAAATTTTTCTAATTTTTGTATTTTTTTATTTTTTTTGTAGTTTTGTATTTTTATATTTTATATATTTATATTTTATATCTAAAACTCTTATATTTTTTATTTTTATTTTTATATTTTTGTATTTTTTATATTTTTCATATATTTGTATTTATATTTCGTATATTTTTACATTTTTAGTTTATATTTTATATTTTACATTTTAAATTTTACTTTTTTATGTTTTTTATATTTTATATTTTATGTTTTTTATTTTTTATTTTTTATTTTTTATTTTTTATTTTTTATTTTTTATTTTTTATTTTATATTTTATATTTTATATTTTATATTTTATATTTCATATTTTATATTTTATATTTCATATTTTGTATTTTATATTTATATTTATATTTTATATTGTATATTGTATATTTTATATTTTATATTTGTTTATATGAAATATCTTATGTTTTATATTTATTTATATGAAGCAAGTTCATATTATTTCAGCAGGTTTAAAGTCTATAGGACATACTGAAAACAAAATATATTGTTGATTTAAACATAATCCCAAATTCCTTCTTAAACAATATTTTGTATTTCAAACTGAAAAAACTGTACCAAGCTCAGAATTTACTGTTTACTCTTTCACACTTTACCCAAGTTAAATTTGTCTGTTAGCAATATATAGAAAATAGAAAAATGAGACTGAAATAAATGAAATTTAAATCATATTTCTTACCTAAACCATCTTATGTTAAAAAATTGTTAGGAATCTTCCTTTTAGACATGCTAACTCTTGCTAATGTTAATTTTTTCGTGGTATACTTTCCCGCTCAGTAGATGAGTCTTACGTCTTTGTTGCACGGGTAAAAATTTCCATCCAATGGAGTTAGCATTTGAGATTTGGCACCAGCGTTCTTTTCGTGTTTTAGTATGCTTAATCACGAAATAATGCCAAAATACGCCTTAGCTGCATTAGTATATGCTCAAGTACTGTGCTTATGTTATATGACGACCTATATGATATATACTGAGAAATAGTATGTTTATTTGTATTAAAACAAAACGCTTCAAAAACAAATAATCAGACACTACTTTAATATTATTAGCATTGAATGTATGAGAATTAATTTTTCATCTTCTGACGATCTTACTTACATTTTTCTTAACATCTTGTTTTGTCTGACTCTTCTTTAATGCTTTTAGCGTTTTCAACTCTTCTGTTTTCTTCAATTCCTCTTCCTTTTCTTTCTGTTGTTTTTCTGAAGATTTCATTCCTAACACTTCCTTATATAGGCTACTGTAGGGAAATGTTTGTTTCTTGAAAGTTTCTATTAATTATTATAGAATAATAGCAAGATGGAATATTCATTGTCTTCGTTGTTCGATATTTTGTACATGCATGATAATAAATGCTGGAGTAAATGTTCGAGCTTGAGTAAAAACTAAAATTAATTTCTTAAAAGTTTAGTGAATGTTTGCCTAGAAAATAACCTCCCCACACGATATGTTATACTAGTCTTAATATATTAAGATGGTTCTGATTTAGTTTGTGACACAGAAAAATTTAAATTTATATTTAAAGTAAACACGTCGGAACTACGCTTGTATATGTTTTTAGTGTGCAACACATATTTATAATTATAATTAATTGATTTATATTTCAATGTACGATTTATTTGTGTACTTATGGGTATTATAAGACACCAAACTAATTGCGTGCATTCCTTTATGAAGCCGACAGCCTACTGGGTGTCTTATTTTAAAATAATCGTGCGTTGTTCGAAGCTCGTGAGTGTTCGAACTTTGGGGAAGTACCCTAGTTGTAATTCAGTACTTTTACGAAAACTATATTAAACTTAATGGTTTTAAGTTTTTTTTAATTTTATCTTAGAATATTCATTTATTCATCTAAATATTTTCTAAGCTTACATTATTATTATTATTATTATTATTATTATTATTATGTATTAAAGTTGCAAAATGTATTTGTCAGATGTTGGGAGATATGCAGTACAACGCGGGTATTTTAGCGGCGGCAAAATATATATCTCAGCACAACCCAACATATTTGATGAGGTAGGATAATAATTCAAAATGTTTCTGACAGTGTAAAAGATTGTTTTTATATTTTTAATACAAAATATTGGCTTGCTTATCCTTTATATCAACAAAATTTATATGTCCTACAAAACAGGGATATTTTTATCGTCTATATTTAAGTATGTCAATAGTTGAACCACATCTGTAGAGCGAGCGATAACTGAAAAAAAAACAGAAAAGTTCGTTGCTAAGACGCCAGGAAGGGGGAGAGTGGTCAACAAAACTTAAAATCCACACCAACAACAGTACACTCAGACTTCAAGGGACAACCCTATCATATATTACAAAGCAGATTGTTGCTGGGAGAGCCTTTCCCTCAATAATCGCACAGCCGCAGATTATGACAAGATGCACTCCAGCTTAACCACCTTGAACTTCAGTGCTTGCATCTGAATTCTGAACATTTATCGGATGACAGTTCATTGTAAAGAAAGACATGTTAGTCACTCAATATAGCGCGCTTTGGTATGGAAAAAGTGTTAATTTAGTAAATAAGTTGACGCCATTGTCCATGTGAAGTTGAGCCAAACGACGCGATGGAATGTATTCTGACGAGCTGCACACCATCGCCTTCATTTGGTGGGATAGGATATGAATAAATGATTCGATCTTTTTATTTTATGGTTTTATGGCTATAGTTAAATGGTTAAATGATTCGATTTTATGGTTTTATGGTTAAATGGTTAAATTATTATATCTTATGGTTTATCATTAAATGGTCAAATGATTAGATTTTATGATTTTATGATTTTATTATTTAATTATTAAAAGATTAAACGATTACATCTTATGATTTTCAATCTTGTGGTTTAATGCTTAAATGATTAGATCTTATGATTTTTTAATTTAGTTGATTAAATGCTTAAATGATTAGATCAAAGGATTTTATGATCTTATGATTAAATGGTCACGTGATTAGATCTTATAATTTTATGATTAAATGGTTAATTTATGATTTTATGAGAAAATGGTTAAATGATCAGATCTTATGATTAAATAATCGAATGTTTAAATTGTATAATTGTATGATTTTATGATTTAACGATTAAATGGTTAAATGAATAGGTCTTTTGGTTTTATGACTTTATGATTTTAGGATTAAATGGTCAAATGATTAGATCTAATGGTTTTATGATTTCGTGATGCTATGATTAAATGGTTAAATAATTTGATTTTATGATTTTATGATTAAATGATCAAATTATTAGATTGTATGAATTTAAGAATTTATGATTTAACGATTACATGGTTAAATGATTAAATTTTATGATTTTATGCTTTTATGCTTTTGTGATTTTGTGATTAAATGGTCAACTCATTATATCTTATGACCTTATGCATTTATGATTTAATGATTAAACGATTAGATCTAATGATTTTATGATTTAATGATTGAATGGCTAAATGATTAGATCTTATGATTTTATGGTTTAATGATCAAATGGTTAACTGACTAGATCTTATGTTTTTATGATTTAATGATTAAATGATTACATCTTTTAATTTTTTGATTAAATTGTCAACTCATTAAATCTTATGACTTTATGATTTAATGATTGAATGGTTAAATGATTATATCTTATGGTTTTATGATCTTATGATTAAATGGTCAAGTGATTAGATCTAATTATTTTATGAATAAATTGTCAAATGATTAGATCTTATGATATTATGATTCTATTATTATATGATTTTATAGTTAAATGGTCAAATGATTATAGATCTTATAACTTTATGATAAAATGGTCAAATGATTAGATCTTATGATTTTATGATTTTGTGATTAAATGTTCAAATGATTAGACCTTATGATTTAATGATTAACTAGTTAAAGGATTAGGTTTTATGATTTTATGATTTATTGGTTAAATGATTAGATCTTATGATTTTATGATTTAATGATTAAATGGTCAAATGATTAGATTTTATGATCTTATTATTAAATGGTCAAGTGATTAGATCTTATGATTTTATGATTTTACGGTTAAATGGTTAAATGATTTTATGATTTAATGGTTAAATGCTTAGATCTTATGATTTTATGATTAAATGATCAACTCATTATAGATCTTATGATTTTATGATTAAATTGTCAAATGATTATAGATCTTATAACTTTATGATTAAATGGTCAAATGATTAGATCTTATAATTTTATGATTTTGTGATTAAATGTTCAAATGATTAGACCTTATGATTAATGATTAAGTAGTTAAATGATTAGGTTTTATGATTTTATGATTTAATGGTTAAATGATTAGATCTTATGATTTTATGATTAAATGATCTAATGATTTTATGATTAAATGGTTAAATGATTATAGATCTTATAACTTTATGATTAAATAGTTAAATGATTAGGTTTTATGTTCTTATGATCAAATGATTAGATCTTATGATTTTATGATTAAATGGTCAACTCATTAAATCTTATGACTTTATGAATTTATGGTTTAATGATTAAACGATTAGATCTAATGATTTTATGATTTAATGATTGAATGGTTAAATGATTAGATCTTATGGTTTTCTGATTAAATGGTCAAGTGATTAGATCTTGTGATTTTATCATTAAATGGTTAAATGATTAGATTTTATGATTTAATGGTTAAATGATTATATCTTATGATTTATCATTAAATGGTCAAATGATTATATCTTATGATTTATCATTAAATGGTCAAATGATTATACGTAGATCTTATGATTTTATGATTAAATGGTCAAATGATTATATCTTATGATTTTATGATTAAATGGTCAAATGATTACAGATGTTATGATTTAATGATTGAATGGTCAAACGATTAGATCTTATGATTTTATGATTGAATTAGCAAGCGATTGTAGATCTTATGGTTTTATGATTAAATGGTCAAATGATTAGATCTTATGATTGTATGATTAAATGATCAAATGATTATATATCTTATGATTTTATGATTAAATGGTTAAATGATTAGATTTTATGATTTTTATGTTTGAATGGTCAAATGATTAGATCTTATGATTTTATGATTAAATGGTCAAATGATTAGATCTTATGACTTTATGATCTTATGATTTAATGATTAAATCTTATGATTTTATGGTTTAATGATTAGATCTTATGATTTCATGATTAAATGGTCAAATGACTAGATTTTATGATTTTATGATTAAATGGTTAAATGATTATATTTTATGATTTTATGATTTAATGGTTAAATGATTAGATTTTATGGTTGTTGTTAAGTAAAAATGAAATTATTCTTTACCTAAAAAATGAATCAAAATAATTCCCAACGCCAGATTCGACTACGACAAAGGTCCGAAACTGTTCGACTTACGCCACGCCGACTCCGAGGCTCCGCCCCCAATTCCCGCCAATCACGTGAGTCATGGTGATGACCTCTTCTTCCTGCTGCCCGAGGACCGGGTTGACCAATTCACTGTCCAACACGAACAAGTTAAAAACAAAATGGTGGACATCGTGACACAGTTTGCACAGGGAAGGTTGTTTTATTTGTTTATTTATTTTTTGTTTCATTTGATTACTTTTTTAAGTTTTCTTCCAAAGTTTCGACTACGAACAAAATTTTACATAAGAATTGAAGGAAACTAAATTATTCGTTTTCAAAACCCTTCACAAAGTTGTCTTTTGCTGTCGAATCACCTTTCTTTAATTTCAGTAATGAGCAACAGATTTTTGGTGAATTCAGCTTCCAAGGAGTTTTCACTTTAAACACTAATTTTTTGAATCATTATCATAGTCTTATCTTTTAACTTTCATATGTCAAAAACAATAGATAGTGTGAAAAATTATAGCTTTAATTCTCATCAACAGAATAATTTATAAAAAGTAGGCAATTATTAAGGTTCACGGACGGCAATGATTATTTTTCATGCAAGATGAAGAGAACTCTTCATATCCAAACTTAACCTTGGTCTCGCGTCTGTGAAACCTCACACAACACAAAACACAAAACACAAAACACAAAACACAAAACACAAAACACAAAAAACAAAAAACAAAACATAAAACACAAAACATAAAATATGAAACATAAAACATAAAACTACAAAACATAAAACTACAAAACATGAAATTACAAAACATAAAACTACAAAACATTACATTGCGAAACATAACATTACAAAACATAACATTACAAAACATAACATTACAAAACATAACAAAACATAACATAACAAAACATAACATAACAAAACATAACATAACAAAACATAACATAACAAAACATTACATAACAAAACATAACATAACAAAACATAACATAACAAAACATAACATAACAAAACATTACAAAACATAACATTACAAAACATAACATTACAAAACATAACATTACAAAACATAACATTACAAAACATAACTTTACAAAACATAACATTACAAAACATAACATTACAAAACATAACATTACAAAACATAACATTACAAAACATTACATTACAAAACGTTACATTACAAAACGTTACATTACAAAACGTAACATTACAAAACATAACATTACAAAACGTTACATTACAAAAAATAACATTACAAAAGATAACATTACAAAACATAACATTACAAAACATAACATTACAAAACGTTACATTACAAAACATTACATTACAAAACGTTACATTACAAAACGTTACATTACAAAACATAACATTACAAAACATAACATTACAAAACATAACATTACAAAACATAACATTACAAAGCATTACATTACAAAACATAACATTACAAAACATTACATTACAAAACATAACATTACAAAACATTACATTACAAAACGTTACTCTACAAAACATTACATTACAAAACGTTACATTACAAAACATTACATTACTATTCTATTGATAAAGTCGATGATAAATGCCTAAGGATGCCTAAGGATGCATTATATGGATGTTTTATTGTATAACGCCCTCTGAAAAGAGCTTAATATTTGAGAGACAATAAAATCTTTGCACTCTCCCTCATTGTTTATTTTATTTCAGCCCTCCATTATCGCCGCAATGGAAGCCATTCTCAGAAGAAGGCAGAGAATCTTTGGTGTTATCGTCGGAAGGAAATTTGATTTTCGATGAACCAATATTCGATGAAAACAAATCAAAAATTTTAGACAAAATTTTCAAATCTCAAAACTCTCATCAACTAAAAAAGTTAACCTCAAATCATGACGAGTTATAACAAATTAATTTTATGATATTTATGAAAGTTTTCTAATAAAACTACTTATTTACATTATTCCTTATCCTTAATTACGTTACTCCTTATCCTTGTTTATAATAGTACTTATCCTTGTTTACATTATTCCTAATCCTTAAGTAAATTATTCCGTATCCTTCTTTATAATAGTAATTATCCTTGTTTGAATTATTCCTTATCTTTTATTACATTACTCCTTATCCTTGTTTATAATAATAATTATCCTTGTTTACATTATTCCTTATCCTCAATTACATTACTCCCTATCATTGTTAATAATAGTACGTATCCTTGTTTGCATTATTGCTTATCCATAATTACATTACTCCTTATCCTTGTTTACATTACTCCTTATCCTTGTTAATAATAGTACGTATCCTTGTTTGAATTATTCCTTATCTTTTATTACGTTACTCCTTATCCTTGTTTATAATAGTAATTATCCTTGTTTGAATTATTCCTTATCTTTCATTACATTACTCCTTATCCTTGTTTATGATAGTACTTATCTTTGTTTACATTAATCCTTATCCTTAATTACATCACTCCTTATATACAATAAAATAACTATTATGGTGATGAATTTATTAACAAATGGAATTCAAAGGATTTCCTGAAATTTAAAGTTGCAAAACATGTCTTAATCTGTTTGCCAATCACAAATCAAAAGTTCCTACTGCCGTTCTTCGAAGCTCCTCTCGGAAATGTACGCTTCGCTCCTATAGTTTTCCTGTATAACATATAAACAATTCAATAACCGAAAAATAAACTAAGTCAGTTGTAAAATAAAGTTGATCATACGACAAAACAATTTGTATAATAATTAAGATAGTTTAAGTTCAAGATCGAAGATTTTAATTGTAAATATAAAAGTAATCTAATAATCTATCTAAACAAATGTTTAAATTCAAAGTTCAAAACTTGGGTATGATTAAATATGAAGAACTCAATTATTCGACTTAACAAGTATCAATAATAAGTTAATGAACTTACGTTCACTATAATAATGAAAGGCTACCTCAATAGCAAAGATTATGTTGGGCAGGTGAACGACTACTATAATACTTACCATATTAAAGAGTCGTATTAGTAGAATTTTAAACCGTATATCAGGTTTTCACCACCGAGGATCGATACCCAGTTCGTCAGCGTCCCATTCATCACAACAAAGAACCTAGCGACTCAACGATTGGGCCAACCGTAGTTAATTCACAAATTCATATCTGGGGAAGCTAAACAATAATTAAGCTCCAACATGACATTAATATCCGGCTCAAATGACGAAGGATTAACTAAATAATAAAAAACAGAAATACTATTGTACTTTAGTCTCAATCATCAGCAATGTCATGAAAACTATCATACATCCATTCCCTTTAAAATTTGATTTGTCTCTAGTTATGACACTTTATGCACAAAGAGGAAAGATCTGAGGTTGCCAATTAGTGATTAAGAAATCATACAATACATGCGCAAGCAATACCAAATTACGATTAATTATACTAAACTAATTAAATTAGTAACTGTGACAGCTTAAACAAAACCTGAAATGTAATAAATAATTTCATACAAATAAATATCTCAAATATACCAGTCTACATTAACAAATCAATTGCATACATTTCAGTAATCAAATTGTCACAGAATATACTTAAAAACCTTCAACTATAAATAAATACAAACATTAACAAAGCCAAAACCACCATTACTATAAACCTACTAGATATAAAAAAATCTATTGCAGCTATATACAGTATATATGCGATTTAGAAAATTATGTACATCTTATCCTTGTTTATAATAGTACTAATCCATATTTACATTATTCCTTATCCTTAATTACATTACTCCTTATCATTGTTTATACTAGTACTTAACCTTGTTTACATTATTCCTAAACATTTATTACATTACTCCTTATCCTTGTTTACATTATTCTTAACCATTAATCACATTACTCCTTATCCTTGTTTATAATAGTAGTTATCCTTGTTTGAATTATTCCTTATCCTTATTTATAATAATACTTTCCTTGTTTACATTATCCCTTATCCATAATCACATTACTTCTTATCCTTTTTATAATAGTAATTATCCTTGTGTACGTTATTCCTTATCCTTAATTACATTACTCCTTAACCTTGTTTATTATAGTAAACATCCTTGTTTACATTATTCCTAACCATTAGTTACATTACCCCTCATCCTTGTTTATTATAGTAATTATCCTTGTTTACACTATTCTTTATCTTTAATTACATTACTCCATATCCTTTTTTATAATAGTACTTATCCTTGTTTACATTATTCCTAACCATTAATTACATTACCCCTTATCCTTGTTTATAATAGTACTTATCTTTATTTGAATTATTCCTTATCCTTAATCACATTACTCCTTATCTTTGTTGTAATAGCACTTCTCCTTGTTTGCATTGTACCCCTTATCCTGTTTTATGATAGTACTTATAAATCCTTGTTTACATTGTTTGTTATCCTTAATTACATTACTCCTTATTATTGTTTATAATAGTAATTATCCTTGTTTACATTATTCCTTATTCTTAATTACATAACTCCGTACCCTTGTTTATAATAGTACTTTCCTTGTTTACATTATTATTTATCCTTAATTACATTACTCCTTATTCTTGTTTATAATAGTACTTATCCTTGTTTACATTATTCCATTTCCTTAATTACATTTCTCCTTATCCTTGTTTATGATAGTACTTATCCTTGTTTACATTATTTCTTATCCTTAATTACATTACTCCTTATCCGTGTTTATTATAATACTTATCCTTGTTTACATTATATCTTATCCTTAATTACATTACTCCTTATCTTTGTTTATAATAGTACTTATCCTTGTTTGCATTGTTCCTAACTATTAATTACAGTACTCCTTATCCTGTTTTATGATAGTACTTAGCCTTGTTTGAATTATTCCGTATCCTTAATTACCTTACTCCTTATCCTTGTTTATAATAGTACTTATCCTTGTTTACATTGTTTCTTATCCTTAATTATAGTACACCTTATCCTTGTTTATAATAGTACTTTCCTTGTTTACATTATTCCTTATCCATAATTACATTACTCCTTATCCTTGTTTATAATAGTACTTATGCTTTTTCAATTATTTCTTATCCTTAATTACATTACTCCTTATCCTTGTTTATAATAGTACTTTGCTTGCTTACATTATTCTTTATCCATAATTACATTACTCCTTATTCTTGTTTATAATAGTAATTATCCTTGTTTACATTATTCCTTATTCTTAATTAGATTACTCCGTACCCTTGTTTACAATAGTACTTTCCCTGTTTACATTATTATTTATCCTTAATTACATTACTCCATATCCTTGTTTATAATAGTACTTTCATTGTTTACATTATTCCTTATCCATAATTACATTACTCCTTATCCTTATTTATAATAGTACTTATGCTTGTTTCAATTATTCCTTATCCTTAATTACATTACTCCTTATCCTTGTTTTTGATAGTACTTGGCTTGTTTACATTATTCCTTATCCATAATTACATTACTCCTTATTCTTGTTTAGAATTGTAATTAGCCTTGTTTACATTATTCCTTATTCTTAATTACATTACTTTGTAACCTTGTTTATAATAGTACTTTCCTTGTTTACATTATTCTTTATCCTTTATTAGATTACTTCTTATTTTTGTTCAGGCTACTCGAATAGCATGGATGTCTGCCAAGATGCCCGGCCAGAAGACGATTGCACGAGCAGGAATTTCCATGGACAATGTATCTTGATGGGCGGCGTGCAGGTTATCCAGAACAGTGCGGTGAAACCAAGCGGGACAATTGCACGATAATTGAATGCTAGATAGGACCGTCAGATACATACAGGGCCTCCAGGAACTACAAGTAGATCATCACACCCTTGGGTGAAGAAGCGTGTCTGCTCGAAGCCCCATTCAACAGCAAGTGCCTCTCCCTCTATTGGTGCATAGCGATACTTTGCACTTGAGAGGAATCGAGGGACAGCCATCCGTCAAAACAACAGTCTGCATGTGCACTACTTTTGGGCAAGGAAGTATCCAATTACAATCATAGGCCAATCAGGCATGAGGCATGTCCTTCTAGACGGGTTAAAAATCTTCACACCTTCCTTGATAGCCTCGATGATGGCGTTCTTGGACGACTCAAATGTCTCATCCAGAACTGAATTCCAAAATATTTTATGTTTTGAACAGGCTTAAATGGAGCCATAGTATCCCTCAATTGTGCATAATTGTTTCCTTGGTTCACCAGACCAAACCAGCTGCGAATGTCTGTTGTGGACGTAGGTGTTGGAAAAAATTTGGGTAGGTGTTCAATAGTAGAGTTGGTAATGCTGAAACCAGCAAACTCTACTTCTTTCATTGCAAACTGAAATTTGTCGGGGTTCAATACAATACTTTTAATTTCCCAACAGTCTCAAGAAAATCAATAGTACGCCGCTAATAGGTTTCCAAGTCCTCGTCATAATGAATGGTATCGTGCACGCATCGTTACTTGCGCTCGAAGTCAGACAGAATTGGGCCGAAACGATGAACAGTGCCAGGAACAGCTCAAATTTTGGCCAAAAATCCCCCCCCAAAAAAATTTGAAATTTGTTTTTAGAAATGTTTTTTTTTATTAAATTAAACCGCCTTTTCAACATATGTCATGTGAAAAAACTATATATATTTGTGGTTAGGTATTAAAAACATGTCCATGATAATGTAAATTTGGAACACTGATAACTCACAACTTTGTTCTCTCCTAGTACATGGGTAGAAAAGTATTTTCGAACAAAACTTATATATTCTAAACGCTCAAGAAATTCTGAATAAATTAAACTACTTTTGATTTACAAAATACCACAACATAATTTTTAGAAATTACTATTTTAACATATGTGAAGAACAATTTTTTTTATAAAAAAAAAACAAAACTTTCAAAAGATTAAAAAATTAGGAAAATTGCATTGAAGGATGAAAATCTTTTTCTCTTACATAAGTACAAGCGTTCAACTAAATAAAAATGTAAAAATTAACTCTCAACTCTTGCATTTGATTGCAATATATTAAAACATAGTTTGTATGTTTTTACGTTATGGTGCGCGCTATAGGTGCTTATGGCAATAATTTGTGCTTATCAAACATTCTTATTCTTAAAATAAAGCTTGTTTGTTTGTTTAATTTTATATTCCTGTCTTTAAAAATACTTGTTTTTTTTATCAATATTTACTTATATTTATAAATGTATTGACATAAAAAAACTAATACTACCACACTGTTATTCATAATTAGGCCTATATACAAACTATTTGTTTAATTACACTTAGGCTATAAAGTATAATTTTCCAATATTCCAACATTTAAAACTTTTATTCTATATAACTTTTAATGGTAGTAACATTTTTTTGGTATATTTTGCTATTTGGTTTATCAGAGTATTAACACAGATCAACTGTGGTATTACTACAATAACAAAAAAAGTGTATAGTCTATTTATAACTTTAAAACTTTGTTATGGTAACTGAATTATAACTTTAAATCTTTAAAACTTAACGGAAGTTCAAGGTTTTAAGGTAAATTATTTTAGACATTTTAAAAGCCTAGCATAATTTAAGTTATTTGAGGAAATATGAGTTATTTTTATTCAGCATTACATATGAAATGTATAATAAACTAAGTAAAAAGTTCAAACATTTTGGTTGTGTGTACAAACTACATTACATAAATAGAGATGCCAGATTTCACCATACAATAGGTAATATTATTAAAAATGCATGTTCGTCTGCTACCTTTACCGAGTTGGTACTTACTGGTTGCGTTGAGGTGCGGCTGTCTTTCGTCACGGCGCACAGTGCCAGAAACAGCTCAAATTTTGGCCAAAAGTCCAAAAAAAGTAAAATTTGAAATTTCTTTTCAGAAATATTTTTTTATTGAAGTAAACCGCTTTTTTAACTAAGGTCATGT
>JARUHE010163176.1:0-14006 GCA_031471125.1 Archaeomysis grebnitzkii | reverse complement strand
TATAGTCCTTTCCCTAACTGAATATATTTAATTAATTTATCTTTTGTTGCTTAATTATATAGTTTTTTTCTTTGTACAAGTGAAGCCGTTTGCCTTACACACACACACACACACACACACACACACACACACACACACACACACACACATATATATATATATATATATATATATATATATATATTTATAAATATACAACTTTTTAAAATTTAAATTCAACTATATATCTACTGTATATAATATCTAAAAATGATAAACAATACATAATATATGTATTTTCCTATGTCATTCAGTTACAATTTCTAATAAAAAGTATATATATATATGTGTTTCAGGTGTCTTATATAATGTACACATGAAGGTCAAGTACACATGAAGGCGCAAATGTTGATATATATATATATATATATATTTAATACAAGTATTATTAAACAGTATTGATGATCTCAAACTTGCTTTCTTTTTTAAGCGATTTTTAATTTTCCTAACTAGGATTTTGATTTCAGGTGGTAACAAATAATATGCTATATTGTTTTTGTTTATCAGCGACATGTTTCGATAATTCACTATAATCTTTCTCAAGCATTAATTTGTTTAACATTTAGATTTAAAATACATTTTATTTTTTAAGATCATTTTATCGAATAAATTTTGAATTCGTCGTTTTAATGAATCTTTTAACAAAAACTTTAACAAAATAAAGTGTATTTTAAATTTAAATTTTAAACAAATTAATGCTTGAGAAAGTTAATAGTGAGTTATCGAAACATGTCGCAAATAAACGAAAATAATATAGCATATTATTTATTACCACCTGAAATCAAAGTCCTAGTTAAGAAAATTGAAAAATGCTTAAAAAAGAAAGCAAGTTTGAGATCTGCCATAGTATTTATTGGTACTTATATTAAAAATAACCTAATGCAAAGTATGTTAAATATATGTATATATGTACATATGTATTTATGTACTACTAAAATCTACTGTTGAATAGACCATAAATTTCAACTACTTTATTTTAATATTAGGCGAGTATTAAGTATTATTAAATGTTGTTTAATATAGAAATAGCATATAAATACGTATATATTAACTTTTTTCACACGAGAAATGTACACAAAGTAACAAGGTTTTATTTTTTAAAAGTGAAGTATGACATAACAAAAAAGTAAATAAACAAAAATAATAAAATCAATTTAAAAGTAATGTATGATAACAATATTATAAAAACATTAAATAACTAAACGAAAAAACAGAAAATAACTTAAAGTAAAATATGATAATCATATAAAACATGAATAACTAAATCAAAATAACTTAAATGTAAAGTATGATACTGATATATTAACATAAATTAATTAATAAATAAATAAAATATCAACAAGCTTAAAAGTAAAGTACAGTAATGATAGTATAGATCTTAGGATATATTCCGAGTAAATTTTACTACTTCTATTACTACTGCAACTAACACTGTTAACAACAAATATAAATAAACAAATTTTTATAATTAATAAACATAATTAAATAATTGTGTTAAGCCAAAAAACAAAAATACATCTAAAAGAATGAAGTATGCCAACTAATTAACTGACAAGAAACATAAGAAATAGTAAAAACAATTTTATTACCAAACCTAAAATTATTTATATACATAGTATACAAAATCACACTATTAAAATTATAGTTTAAAAAGCCTACGCGATAGTGGTAGATATAAACTTATGTTAGTCAGTGTGAATTGACATACTGTATATAAAAACTTGATAACTGCAAGTTTGGAATTTTAAACTAATTTGAACTTTTAGTTCCACCTTTTTTCCATTTTATGTTTCAAATAGTTTCATAAGAGTATAAGTGATAGATTTTATGTTTGTGTGCAGGTTATTATTTCACACAATTCTATTAGCCTAGCAATATAATACAAATTAAAGAAGTTTAATAGCTGAATTTCTCATAATATTGGAAACTATATGAGAAATCGATTCGACAGGGTAGTGGCCAAAAATGTTTAGGAAAATAAATAAATGGATTATTATTATTATTATATCAGTAATCATGAAGCTACAAGAAAAATGTTTGAAAAGATGATTGTTGATAACAATAATAGTAATGATAATTACATTAATAATAATTATAATAATAATAATAATAATAATAATAATATTAATAATAATAATAATAACAATAATAATAATAATAATAATAATAATAATAATAATGATAGTAATAATAATAATAATAATAATAATGATACTAATAATAATAATAATAAAGGTTCTTATAATGATAACTATAATAATAAAAGCAATAATGAAATTATAATAATAGTAATAATAATGATTGTTATAATGATAATGATAACAGTAATAACAATACTGAAAATAATAATAATAATAATGATTGTTATAATGATAATAACAATTGCAATGATAATGTATGACAACTATATTTGTCTATAAGTAATTACTTTTACAAAATTTGTACAGTACATATAATAAAACAATTTTTTCATTTTGAAACATTGCTAAAAAATCAGAAAATTCAATGAACATAGAAATAGTGATCAAATATATTTTCATAAAAAAATTATAATTTTGTTTTTATTTCAAATATTGTCTAGTTTTACGTATATACAATTTTACAAATGGTAGTTAACAAAATATATTTATATTTAAAAATAAAATATATGTATAGTAAAATTAATAAATCTATATTATGTAGCATATGTTTCAGTACAGACTTATATTTTAATGTTCTGTTATTTACTATTTTCATAAATATAGTCCTCTTGCAGAAGCATATTTTTTAAACCAGCATTGGATAATTATAGCCTAGCATTTCCACATCATTTGTAATTTTATGAATATATTTCAGTCTGAAGCCTGGTCTAAAGATGCAAGCCAATTGCTGGTGAATGTGGCTGGAGAATCATCTCATGTTCAAAACCCTGAAGATGCTGAAAAACTGAACCAAAAGGTGGACCATTTCTTAAAAACCACAGAGCCAGAGCAACAAGAACGCATGGAAAAAATTTCCAACCTTGCTCAACAACTATATACGGATACTCCATCTATGCAGGTGCATACTTATTATTATCAATGTTTTATTACATTTTCTAGCAGTTAATTACTTATAACATTTCTTAGTCAACCGTTACTTCATGCATTTTTAGTTATTATTAATAAATTTTAACATAACAAATACAATATTTGAAAACTCATGATATCTTTTTGTAAGAAAAGTATTTTTTATTTTCAGGTGGACCTGGTCACTCAAACTAGTACCTACATCTTCGAAAGCTTCCAAGTGATTCGAAGAAACATCGACACCATCGTCGTGAACATGAAATCGGCGGAGGTTAATCAAAACGAACAGTTGAAGGTGGGTTGTTTTGGTCTTGGGATTTTTTTGTCTGTTAAAATTTTTATTTGAATATATTTCATTTTACAATTGTTATTACAAATATATGTATTGTTCATAACTATGAAGTAATGCAAACATTATAGTATTAGATTAGAAATATTATTTATTAATTTTATTTTCCTAACACTATTCTTAAACCGTTTTGCAGAAACAAGAGGAACTTGCAGCGTCCCTGGTGGTTGCACAGGCAGAAGCAGAAGCCGCAAAGAAGGCGGCAGCAGCGGCAGAAGAAGCGAGAGAAGTTGCAGAGGAACTCGCAAAAAGACTTTCCATTCCACCACCTGAACCAATCCCACCAGAGACGGTAATTAATTATTTTTAAATTGTTAAGTAATATTTAATTATGTTTTATTTTAAATTTGTTTAAATTTAAAAAATATGAAAATATAAAAAGATTAAAATTTAATAACTTTTATTAAATATATTACCAAAATAAATATTTTTACAGAGTGATTTTGGAGCTCAAATGGAAACTGCTCCAAAAGTGAAGACGCCATCACCACCACCAACTCCTATAGAAACAGCAGATTTCAGTGCACAAGCAGAAGCAAAGCCACCAACACCACCACCAGTAGAAAAGGTAGACACGACAGACTCTGCAGTGCAGTATGAACCAACCCAAATTGAGGAGCTCAAGATCACCGAGGCACCCGCTCCTGTGGACGAGCCTAAGATCCAACCACCTGAAGAAGTGAAACGAGTTGAGGTCGTCACAGTAGACTCTGGTATCCAGTGCGACCCAATACCCATTCCAACCACCGAGTCCAAGGTGTCTGTAGTCACCGAAACCTCCATCATAGACTCAACTTTGAGCTTCGAGAAGATCTCGATGGAAGAGAAAGTGGAGATGAGGGAAGAGGTTCCTGAACCAGAAGCACCCCAACAGGTCCCTCCTGTCTTCCTTACTCCACTTGTGGGAGCAACCATCACCGAGGGAGTTAAATTCTCCTTCGAGTGCAGGTCAGTCATACTTGTTTCCTCTTTTTCTTAAATGTTTTTCAACTAATATTTTCTATGAGAATGGGAAGACTAATACAGTTTTGGTAATGTTTTGCTGTTAAAATGAAATGATTATAATTTTAATAGCATATTATGTAAACTTTTTAGTAAAAAAAATCAACCATTAAATAATGAATCTATAACAGATAAATTGTTACTTGCAGATTTTATGAGACTACTATAATATACGAAACTGAATTTGAAGACTATCAATAACTAAAAAATGAAAAAAGTATAGATTTAAGGTTGTTGTTATTACTAAAGAAATGATATCATAAAAATAATCAAATGGTGTCAGACTTATATGCCATGAAAATTATTTTTGGAAAACATAATGAACAATGAACAATATAAACCATAGATTAATAATGTTTTAACTCATTCACATCACTAATATAATCATAAGTTAAGTGTCACAAGTTTAGTTATAGTTAAAATAAATTAAAAAGAAAACAATTGAAAATATGAAAAATTAAAAAAAAACATTACTAGTTGTCTTTTCTTGAATGGAAAAACTATTTCTTTGAAAATGGTTGAAAATCATCGCAAATCTCAGCTTGGTAAGTCAGTGATGACCTGACCTTCGTTTCTAAAATAACCAAAATTTTTCACGTTTTCTGATCAACGTTTTCACGTTCACAAATTCCACAATAGATGAGATAAGAGCACAATAAAATTATTCTTTTACACACTAACATTTTTTTGGTTTCTGGATTTCTATACTTGGAAATTCTGTTCTTTGATTACAAATAGATGTGTTTTCTTGCAGAATTTCTTTTAGCATTTCTTTTAGCTGGTCAGTTTAAATATATTCATTATGAGAAGCGGTTAATATTTCATCCAGAACATAGTTCAAAAATTATTTATTTTTCTAGTTCAAAAAATAAAATATGATTCTACAATTTATTATATGAACCAAAGTATATGTCAACGGCCTTGGCCATGTTGAAACACCGCTTCCCGTATGAACAGCGAAGTTAAACAACGTTGGGTCTGGTTAGTACTTGGATGGGTGACCGCCTGGGAACACCAGATGCTGTTGGCAACAACGATCTTTGCCATTGTAGCTAATGTGCTGTATAATATTCTATAATAAAAAAAAAGAAGTATTGTATTGTATTGGAAAACACCAAGCAAATTACCTGAATGTTTAATTTTTCACAATGTCTTAGCAAAGCTGTAACGTATGGAAGTTTAAGTATTACAACTGATATAGTTTATTTTATAACAAGAATAATAAATATAATTTCTTGGAAAAAATAGAAATATTAAAATTATTCATTTCATGTTTCATAGCGGTGTAAAAGTATATGGTGACAGTACTGACATAACTAAATAAAAACCTAACCAATGTATATATTATAAAACCAACTAACCAACCCTGCCAAAAGAAACCTCCGAATCTATTAACAGAAAGATTTATCATGAGATCTAAAGACTATTCATAATATTAGAAATCACTCATAAACCAACTAACCAACCCTACCGAAAGGAACCTCCGAATCCATTAACACCAACTCCTTCCAGGGTGGATGGCACGCCTCCTCCGAGCATCGAGTGGCTGAAGGACTCCCTGCCTATCACCAACAACCCCGACTACCGAACCTACAACAACGACGGCATTTGCATCCTCACCATCGAAGAGACTTTCATCGAAGACTCGGCGACATTCTCCTGCAAAGCGACCAACGGGGCAGGATGCGCGGAGACTTCTGCGCAACTCGTTGTCAAAGGTGATTCTTATTAATTTGATGATTTTTTGTTTTTTTACATATCATAAAAATGTTTTCACATGATTTAGAAATATTGTTTATTTTTTAAAACTTTAAGCAACTTTTTAATTTTTATAAATCTAAGTATTTAATATGTTATAGTTTTTTATAAATTTAAGAAATTGTTTAACTTCTTTACACATTTAAGAAGTTGTTTCTTAACTAGTTGTATCATTTTAGAAATTTGATTTTTAATTGTGAAAAGTTAAGATATTCTCATATGTCTGGAATGTATGGATTCTAGAAAACATTAGAAATCAAGAAATATGTTTTAAATCATTTTTTAATCTTGATTGGTAAAATTATCAATACTATTAATGATTTTAGAAAACATTAAAACCAAGAGATATATTTCAAATAAGATATTTTCTTTTATCTTTATTCATTATAGTTTTATTTGTCATTTCAGAAGCCGAGCCAGTGGAGGTGACCTCTCCACCTCACTTCACCAAGAGACTCACAGACTCCTCCGCCCAGGAGGGAAGCTCCTTCCAGCTGGAGGCGTCCGTCTCCGGCCATCCCCTTCCCGTGGTGTCGTGGCTGAAGAACAGCGCCTGCATCGACGAGTCTCCTGACTACGTCATCACCTTCAACAACGGCGACTGCACTTTGAGGTTCGAGGAAATCTTCCTCGAGGACCAGGCCGAGTATGTCTGCAAGGCGAAGAACGATTATGGAGAGGACAGCACCAGCGCCATGCTTAATGTCATTGGTATGCAACCTTTGCTAATGTCCTTTATATTTGTTTATTTTATTTATTTGTTTTCATTTTATTTTTATTTTGTTTTATTTTATTTAATCTAACTTATTATGTATAACATTTTTTGTTGTAGCCGTAGAAGCGAGTGAACAGCCTCGTTTCGTAACCCCTCTGAGCAATGTGATGGCCAGAGCAGGGCAGAAGTTCAAGCTAGAGTGTGAAGTAGCTGGAACGCCAACACCAACCCTTGGGTGGTTTCACAATAACAAACCTGTCAAGGAAACTCCAGACTGTCGGGTGGGTTAACATAGGCTTTATTTTCATTCTTTCTCCTTATCGGCTTTTATATAACATTATAATGATGGTATAATTGTCTTACTTTAACTGAACCTTTTAAACAGTTCGATCTTAGATGGCTATGTAATAAACACATTCAATTTGCAGTTAAGTTTTGATGGAAAAACAGGAACTTTGGTAATTGGAGAATCGTTCCCTAAAAATGCGGGAACTTATACAATAGTTGCTAAAAACACCGCTGGAGAAGTGCAATCATCTGCGAATGTAACAATAAAGGTAACAAATTAGTATTTAGATTAAGTTTTTTATTCTTAGAAGTTGAAAATAAAACATTAAGGATTTTTGGTTAAACCTTTCGTCTTACGAATTTGTTTTACTGTCATTTTAATTTGTTTTTTGCAAAGCTATTTAAGGCTCTAATTACATTATAATGAAACAAAAATTTTATAACAACAATCCTCATACAAAACATACAAATTCATCTTGTTCCAACCTCCTCCCAGGGTCGAATCCCGACGGAAACGAGCGACTCAGAGCTGGCGTCGGACGCAGACGTGGAACCCGTGAAGCCGACAATCCAACTGGCGCTGAAGGACACCCAGGTGGTGGAAGGGAAAGCGGTGAGGCTGGACTGCGTCATCGTGGGACAGCCAGAGCCAGAGGTAGGTAGAAGGGTGGATGGGTGGAAAGAGTGGAATCCATGAAAACTGGTGGTTTTGAGGAACCGAAAAGTTGGTACAAAGATAGTGTTGGAAACCACCAGATTCAGAGAATCTACTGTAGGTCTAGCTAGATGAGGAGAAATGCAATTCATTAACCGTTACTATGGTTAGGAAAGCGATATTTCTTTAGATTTAGTTAGGTCTAATCCTTTCCGAACGTAAACAATGAAAAAAAAATCATTCTTACATTCATGTTACATGCTATATGGCTTCTAAGATGTTCACTACCTTCAACATAAAGCCTGATTAAAAAAAACTAATATTATTAAAGCGATTAATGTAGTTATTTGTAATGATGCATTCATTGAATTTATGCAAATAAAATGATGCCAATGCCAGTTATTTTAGGCTTGTCATGAAATTTTTATTGTTTTGCTATAACGATATATTTGTTAAAGGTAATCTGGTATCATGATGGCAAACCCGTGAAAGAATCAACCGACTTCAAACTGCAATTCCATGGCGACAGATGCTCTCTCATCATCCAAGAGTGTTTCTTGGAGGATGCGGGAATGTACAAGGTTGTGTCTGTGAATTCAGCGGGAGAAACATCAACGTCTTGCAACCTGACTGTAGAAGGTGAAGATCTTTTTTTTGCTTCGCTATACTTAATAATCTTTTACATATGAAGATATTTATCTAATACTTCAAATATTAATATTTCCATGTTCATCTCATAAAGTAGATGCAAATGTTTTTATTTAATTTCATTTTTATGGGCACTGACACCTCAACCGGTGAAATATTTAGTTCATTTTCTTAAATTTCGTACACATGTTTATATACTTTTCTCTGCTATCTTCATATTTATTTATTTATCTCCTTATTTCTTTATTATTTCTTTATTTGTTTATTTATCTTCCTATTCATTTCTTTAGAACTAGAAAAGTGTAACCAATACAATTTGTTGAAGGTTGAGTATTGTTATTGGAATATATTTGCATGCACAAGTATTTTATTAAAAAAACAGTCTATTAATGAAATATTAACGATGTATGTATAAATAAATATTATAATTGATTGAGATACTTTTCAATGATTCAGCGGCACCAGAACCTTTAGAACCTCCAACTCTAATCGCGCCAAGTTTCTCGAAATTGATGAACGATTCCCACATCAGCGAAGAAGAAGAATTCACCTTCGAGGTGATTGTCAGAGGAGAACCTTTACCCTCGATTGCCTGGTTCAAGGATGCCGTGCCTGTGGTGTCCGATGACAATGTTTTGGTGAGTCATGGTTTTGGATACTTAAGTTTGCATTATTAAATTTTCTGTTAAACATCAAACATTTATTAAATTTAATCAAGTATAAAGTTTTCATTTTTAGACAGAATAATCAGGTGATAATCTTACATGCATCTGTAGTATATTTATTTAAATTACATCATATGTACAATGAAATAAACAAAACCTTTCTGATAAAGAAAAATTTTGTTTGAAAAAAATGTTTGGCTCTTTGATATATGATGAAAATACATAATTTACATCATTCTTTCAGATTTATGAAAACGAAGAAGGCTTATGTACTCTCAAGATTTTGAAGTGCTCTCTCAAAGACTGTGGCCAATACGAAGCATCTGCATCCAACCCGGCGGGAACTGCAAAGTGTCTTGCCTTCCTAAGTGTTGAAGAAAAATTACCGCCACAGCCTATAGTGAAGACTGAACCTGTAGTGAAGACTGAACCTGTAGTGACGACTGAATCTGTAATGAAGACTGAATCTGTAGTGAAGACTGAATCTGTAGTGAGGACCATACCTGTAGTTACAATCGAACCGCCAGTGAAGACGGAACCTGTAGTGAAGACCGAACCACCTGTCTTTGGAAAACTTATTGAAGACATAGAAGTCGTCGTAGGCCAGCCTTCCATGTTTGAGGCGCAAGTGATGGGCGTTCCCACACCAATGGTAAGTTCCAAATCGATTAATTTTGTAACATCCTTATCTAATGGTGAAATAGAACCACATAAGTTAGTTGTGTTCGATGTTTCTAGTGATTATGAAGATTTATCAACTGCTGATGTTAAAAATAAAGTTAATTTAACCCAAACAACAAATGGACAACAAACCTTTTGTTGTAACAATGATTTAAGCAATACATTCTTGAATGGCGATTCTCTATATTTTGGAAGTTCAGCAAACGGTTTATTATCTAACGAGATCCCCAATGACACATTTTGTTTTCAAGAGAACAAGATTCCTAAGAACCAGTATGATGATGACGATGATGAGGAATTCATATCAGCTGAAGAGCTTTGCAAAGATGTTGAATTTAAACATGCTTTTTGCTTCAACGAAAACATTGGTAATATAAACATAACTGCTAAGGAATTCCATCATAACCAGGGGCAAAATGTTTCGATTAAAGAAAGCAAGCTAGTGAAAAACGCTGCAGAAAAAATGGTAAAATTTAAAAAAGATTTAAGTTTTGAAAAAGATTCTGATTCTGATAAAAGCAGCTGCTCTGATTTGTCTTTTGAGGACGAGTATGAGGTCTCATCGAATCCACAAATAAAAGAGTTGCCGATATTAGCGAAGGACATTTATTTTCATATCATGAATGAAAATCTTCTTGAGAATGATAATCTCAAACACGACAATGGCACGGATGAATATTCAGTCTCAGATATGGATATTATTAAATCAAACAATCCGATATTTAGGAACTTTTCTGATGTTGATGTTATGACGTCAGAGGAATATTTTTACCTCCAAGATCAAGAATTTTTTCATAAAAAATCTCAAATACATCAAATAAATTGCCAAAACTCTAAGAACTCACAAATAATTGATACAGGGGTGGACAGTTTTGTGAATCCAGTTAAATTAGCTGATCTTTGGGAAATGATAAAAGATAAATTACCACCAACAGAAAATTCAAGTGGATGTGACAACAAAAAAGATGGAAACATTGTACAGAATGAAAACAATCCTTCAAACCTTAGTCAGAAAGGCAGTAACCGAACCTCAGGGGAATTTGATGATTTTGATGTGGAGTCAGGGTATTTTTCAGGTAATTATTCCCCTACAATATATGAAACAGTCTCAATGAATGCCGTTTCTTCAATTCCAAATGACACCGAACTTGATAATAACAATGATGCAATGACACAAGACGAAGTTTTCAATGTAACCGACGATAAAGAAATGTTACACCTCTTGTTTGAACATAAGTATTTGGATGCATATGAATCGAAGGTGGGATGTGAGTTAGGAATACCAGAATCCTCTTTATTGATGGAAATGGCAAATACTGAAGATTCTCAAGATACAAAGGAGACAAAAGCTTGCAAACCTAGTGTGATGGTAACGCCTTGTTCTTCTTTAAGTGATCAACCAAATGGGCAAAACCTGACTGCATTGTACTCATCACGTGCTTTGTCTGATATCACAGAGGAAAGTTGCTTGTCGGATTCAATGAAAAGCTCGATGGAGCATTCTAACGAGAATTCAAATGAAACTGTTGTACCAAACATGAACTATAATGAGGATAAGTTAGCTAGATCTGCAAGCTCAAAATTTTATAATCTTGTTGATAATGATTTGAATGAAAGTATAAATTCTAAACTACATTTAAATGCCTATGTAAATGAATGTGAAAAGATTGCTATAAAGCGCAAGCAATATCTTCTTAAGTTGAAAGAGTTAACTCAAATCTTAAGAAGCCCATCCCCAATTATAATAGACGATGTGACAACTTGTTTCTCTTCCAACGTTTTTCATGGACAAGTGTCAGGCAATGGAATGGTTGTTGAAGGTGAGAAGCAAATAGCAGACAACAAATTTAAAACTCCGATGGTCATCAAAATAATCAAAAGCAAAGTCTTAGAAAGTTATTCATGGCAATTAATTCGCTTGGATTTCGATCGTGAAAGTAGAAACTTGATGACCGACTCGACTAGCAGCATGTTCAGTATTTCTAGTAGCCAAAGTGAGGTTAATGGCAATTTTTTTCCGGAGGGTGCCTTTATTTTTCTGATTAGGACTTTAGACAATATATCCGTTGGGCAAATAGTAAATTTAATATATGAAAAGTTGTCGAGTATTCTTGATGTTAGTGCGCAAGTGTTAGGCAAATACATTTTGCCGTTGCAACAAGCAGACTCCCATTCTTCGAAGCTTGACCTCCTGAAGAAAGCCTTGTTACTCTCGAAAGAAAACGTGCAACAGTTCGCTTTCGAGACGTGTCTTTTTGCCACGGAGGCTCTGGGAGGTGTTTCCGAGAAACAGTTTATCGAGCAGTCGACGCCTCCCTTGCTTCGTGCTGGGTACTTCTTGATCTACGTCTTTTGTTTCCAAGATGATGATTAGTTTCTGTACTTGTGTTTAACTGCATACAAATTTGCTTTGAAAACATTATTCAATTCAAGTGTGGTAATTCCACACATAAATCATTTGTATATGTATACATATAAATAAAAAAACGACGGTGTAATACAGTAAATAAAAACTAATGCAACTTATTTGTAGTATACTAACACTTGATTTAAACTTTCAAAGTGTCGTTTTAAGCTAATTTTTTGAACAACTAATATAAGCTAATATGAAATATGTAATGTATGCACTTTAATTCCTTTAATGGATTATGTATTGATTTATTATTATTTATTATGTATTTTTAATTTATAATTTTTAAAAATCAAAAACTCAGATTTTTTGGATAACTGAAAATAATCGAGTTTTTTTTTGTAAAAATAAGCTAGATTAAATTATTTAGAAAAACATCAATTCAAGTAGACGATAACTTCATTATGAGTAATCTGGGTTAATTATGAAGTTTTTTTACATGCTTCTAATTATTGAATTTTTAGTAATAATATGAAATTTTGAAATAGTGCTAAGGCTTTTAGAGAAAAACAAAAATAGGTAGAAGTTGAACAATTATTTTTTTACTTTTAGTTTAATATTTGAAGAAGTTTAAATATAGTATATGAAAAAACAAAATGTGTTTTATAGTCCTAATTAGTTTACCTTTTTTATAAATTTAGTTTTTTCAATACAAGCAACCCTTTTTTGTGGGATTCCTTTTTCGTTTCAGTTCACAGGGATTTCTCATTGGCTTACGATTGTATTTTTATTTTTTATTTTAGTTAATTTCATTTTTGATTATGATATTAAATATTGTTTTGAATAAGGTAATAATAAACAACATTCAAACTTAAGTTTAAATGTTATTTTATTCGCAGTTTTAATTAAAACACTATCAAAAAGCTATTTTTTGAGGTTAAGTTATTCCAAAATACAAATCAAAATAATTATTTATTTGTGAAAATAATAGATTAGAAATGTATTTAAATTGAGCTTTCAAGTTATGTGATATTATGTAAATAAATTTTAACAGCAGCTCTACTTTATAATTCCCTTTTTATATCTGTAAACAAATTGATTTTTACATCTACAAAACAATTTTCAGTTTGTTTGAGATACATTAAAATAGTCTAAATATTTATGTCGTTTAATACGATAATATCGAACATGATTAATACTGAAGTTATTTGTTTGTAAACTAGATTTTTAAATTAAAAAAATATTTGTGAGGCTACCAGTTGTAAAATTTATATTTATAGTTCTTCTCTGTGGAGTCTTGGCTCAGTGATGACATTTTGGTAACAGTTTGTATCATTTGTTTTGTGCTACAGAAAATAAAGATATGAAATCTTATATTAAAGTTATCTTTTATTTAAATATTTATATAAGATATATAAGATATATATATATATATATATATATATATATATATATATATATTTATATAAGATATGAAATCTTATATTAAAGTTATCTTTTAGTTAAACATTTATCATATACTTTAAGTTCTAAGAAAATATGTTGTTGGTGAAGATTATCTTTTCTGACTGTATATTTGTAAATAATCGCCAGATCATTAATTAATTTTGTTATCAATTTTATCATTTGATAGGTTTACATATGTGTATGAATATATACAATTTGTTTATTTGTGTATGTGTATTGTTATGTGTATGTATATGCAGGGTGAGATAATTGGTGTTTTTTTGTCGCATTTTAGAAAACTCTTGTTGGTAAAAATGCAGAATAGCTATCCCAGTATGTATGCTTTAATATATTATACCTATT
>JARUHE010163175.1:0-23180 GCA_031471125.1 Archaeomysis grebnitzkii | reverse complement strand
AATTTTCTTCTTTTCCCACTGGATATTACTCCTTATATTACTCAGTAAGTCATCTTGCAGAAGTGTAAACAGACTTCGAATCCATCTATTCTTAAACTGGTCTGCCAGTTTCGTCAGGTGCTATCTGGTAGCATTTCATAGACCTCTATTACCAATGACTGTCGTGAATTCCTGAAACATTTCATAACAATCTCTTGACACTCGATTTTTCCATGTATTTAACTTTCATTTCTGTCCGTCAATCTTGCCTACTATTGTAAAACACGAGCCCATTGTCCCCTACATATAGCTATTGAGATAATTAAAAATGGCAAAGATATTAGCTATATAAGGCAGATTTTCTAGCCTGTACATATGCATATCAAATCAATTGTGACCCCACATTGTTAGTGTCCTGAAAAACTTGGCGAGCTTATTTCATAGCTCTGGCCTTTAAATCTCGATAATCAATGTATATCGGCATAGTCTGTTGGTCAACAATACATTATTGAACGAACCTGTATTGCCCTTATAATTATTTATACTGTAAGGTCTGTCATTAAAATGCATTTTGTTGTTAAAACGAACGTCAGCATAGCAGTTGCTTATACGATCACTAAAATTTGTTTAGGCCTATTTTTTTAGTAAAAATTGTTTAACCAAAATGTATACTATACTCAAGTTAGTTTTCATATTAAGCACATAGTACATCAAACCCCAATGCAATGGTGGTAACGACCTACTCGTACATTACATAATAATGTAATTATGTGAACAAGCAAAAGATTATAACAACATTAAAACTGTTAAAACAATTCTAAAACAAATTTGGTTTGAATGAAATAAAAAGTAAATAAATTGCTGTAAGTTCTAAGAAACAAGTTTTATTAAAAAATTTATCCGGTCTCCTATTTGTGTGTTCTTTAGATTACCGTCATTATATTCGAATTAAAACCAAGACAAAGAACTTCCTCTATTGCTCTTGACGGGAATAGTATTTATAAACAACAATACAAAGCTTTAAATTTAAAACGTAATATATTGTTTGGTGACGTCATAGTTTTAAAGAAAAGTTTTTTATTTTGGTTGAATCTAATAGGTTTTTTTTTAATTTTGGTTGGCTAATCCAATAATTATATTATACTATGATGATAAATGGTCGTTTAAAATTATCGAGAACTAAAACTTATGTAAAACCACTAAACTTATTACAATGATAATGATAATAAAAGTTTGTAAATAAAACTGGACAGTTCTTTAAAATTACCTAAAATAAATGGAACAGACCTCAAAACTTTGAATACACAATGTAATCGGAAAATACTAAGAGGACACATATGATATTATTATTCACTTAAACCTTCATAAAATATGAACAAATGAACCATTAAGTTAAGAGCATAATGATGTATAATAATAATTTAAATACAGTAAAACTCCTGAAACGTAGACCGAAATGTTGTCTACGTTACGAAAATAATCTCCGTTTCAGGCATACCAATTTAACACCGTTACCCCTGCCTTTGTGTAACATTTTTTGTATAAAATCGAAAAATGATGTGGTCGTCTTAGGATTAATCCATTTCATGATTCTATGTTTTAGGAACATTTCACGTTTTATGACTCTACGTTCCAATAGTTTTACTGTATTTAAATTATTTCTAAAAGTGTTGGGACTGTGGCTAACTTTATCGTTTCAGGTAGATTGTTCTGAATTGTAATGAGTATAATGGAAAGGAACTGATTGGTTCATATACAACAAAAACACTTCTAAAAGTTGTCTCAAAAGTAACAAAACCAAAAAATAGAAAATTGTTTGCGAGTAAACAATTTGACAAAAACAGAAATAATAATACTGTGTATTGCAAGAAAACTATAGCAAAAAAATGTAACAAATTTAGTTTCAAGTTAGTTTATCATAGTTAATGAATGAAATTTAATACACAAATACGAAACAACAACACCAAATTATAAATTAATTAAACACTAATGGATTAAATTCTTGAAAGCTATACCATATTGAAAAACTCATAGATAATTAAAAAAAATTAAGAACAAAGTTTTTTTGAAAAATGGTGGCTGAGTGCATACGAACGCCGCTTGGAGTTTAATGCTGTATAAATAAATCTCATTGGCACCGGTTCGAGTCTGCTCTCAGGCTATTTCATTAACAATTTGAAATTGGCTGTCTTTTCTTAAAGTCTCATATGCGGAGATTACCCCGGCTTGAAGGATAGCGCCATATCCTTAGGGTAGACATTACCTGATGTGGGTAATGATGATTAAAATGACAAGCGCTTTGTGAGCTGTTACCACTGAGAAGCGCTCTCTAAATTTGATGCATTATTTATTAATATTTTTCCAAATTTTTTTATATAAACAACGCATTTTAAAATACGTAAACTTATTTTGCCTCACTATGCTCAGTGCAAAATTCAAAACTAGGTATTTATACATATTAACAGCATAAAACTGAAAAAATATTTCAGAATAAAAAATTTAGAATTATACTCCACATACGCTTGCCATTTCAGTGATGTGCGATTTTTGAAATGAAAAATCCGTCACATCTTTTCAGCGCGATGGTGTGGAAGATCTCTTTGGGTTTACATTTATTTTGAGATCTGAACTATGCTGTAGATGGATTTCATGACATGCGATTTGGCAATTAAAATGTGGCAGATAAAATCCGGGTCATTTGATGTGCCAATTAAAAGTAGATGGAAAAATATCTTGTCGTTGATGAGCCAGTTAAACAGTAGCAGATAAAAATGGTTTCATTTGATGTGCCAATTAAAACAAGATGGAAAACTATCTTGTCATTTCATGTGCCAATTAAAATGTGGTCGATAAGAAACTGGGTCATTTCATGTGCCAATTGATAGGAGACGAAAAAGTATAAGTCATTTGATGTAGTTAAAAGTGTGACCTCTGACATCAGAAAATATAAAATCTAAAGATATAAAAGGTAAAAATACAGAAAAATCATCATTACTTGGTCAAATCAGGAGTTTTGTTTACATTGGAAACATAATTATTAAAAACAGATTTTTTTCTTGGCACGTAAGAACTAGATCAATTAAAGATGTTGCACCATCACAATTGAATGATGCTTATTCGGTAGAGATAGCATAACAAAAGCTAACTCCGATGGTTTATATTTACATGTAAATTACCCTTAATCAACCTTTCCAACAAGAAGTCTTGGCTTAACCTCAAGGATATAAATTCAAGCAACTTCATCATCAACGATAACAATTGTCGAAAATGTAATCTAATTAATTCTGTTTGTTTTGGTTAGTTTCTTCCCTTTTCGACTGACTTGTAGAATATAATCTCCATTATCGGATATTAGTTCCTACTTTTAATAAATTATTCGAAATTCGTTTATACTTTTAATGAATTATTCGTAATTCGTTTCCACTTTTAATAAATAATTCGTATTTAGTTTCCGCTCTTAATGAATTATTCCCAATTTGTTTAGACTTTTAATGAATAATTCGTAATTATTTTCCACTTTTAATGAACAATTCGTAATTAGTTTTACTTTTAATGAATTATTCGCAATTATTTTCCATTTTTAATTAATTATTCGAAGTTATTCTCAATTTGTTTATTTATTTTAATGAATTGTTTGCAATTACTGTAGTTTCCACTATTAATGAATTATTTGCAATCAACTTCCTATTCTAATAAATTCGCATTATTCACAATTTTTTAAATTTAATGAATTATTTGCAATTACTTTCACTTTTAATGAATTATTTACAAGTATTTTCCATCTTTAATGATTTATTTATAATTAGTTTCTACTTTTAATGAATTATTCCGAAATAGCTTCCACTTTTAATGAATTATTTGTAATTATACAAAAGAAAAAAATTAAGAAAGTCTTAAACGACTATTCTTCTGCATTAATTTATAAATCACTTATATTGATAGTTGTGATAAACACAATAATGAGATAACATTACTACTACTACTACTACCATTAGTGCTACTAACAATAATAGTAATTATACAACATTAATAATAATCAAACAAAATAATGCAACAGTAGTAATAATACAAATAATAATAACAGTAATAATATCGGCAATAGCGACAATGAAATGGACAACAGTAATCTGTTAACCTTTGTGTTGATTTATTGGATTGTTATGCAGTTTTGCTCATCAGATAAAAAATGGGATTCAATTATAATTATTATTAACAAGCAAGTAATTAATTAATTGTCAATAAATTTTAATTAAGTAAAAATCAAACTGCAAAGACTGAATCAAACCATAAGACATCAATAACAATAACTTATTAATGATAAATTAAAAATGTAAAGCAATAATGCTGAAAATAATATATAATAATAACTAGATCATAATCAAATCCTACGGGTGTATAGCGGATATATCTGTCTCCGCTATACACCCGTAGGATAAACAATTATCATTATACAAGCAAATAATTGGTATCAATACAAGCAGTCTCTTCAGCCTTACGTTTGAAAGCTTTTGCATGACAGAGTTTGGCAACAAAATTAGAGAAAAAATATACAGAATATTGTAAATACAAAAGGTGAAACTGCGTGGTTCAGGGAAGTTTGAATTTAAAAAAAATTAGTTTATCAAAAGACCGTAGGCCTATAAATAGTAAATAGTTTATCAAAATAGTGTAGGCCTATAAATAGTAAATAGTTTATCAAAAGACTAGGACTATATATAGTATATAGTTTATCAAAAGACCGTAGGTCTATAAATAGTAAATAGTTTATTAAAAGACTATAAGCCTACAAATTTTAAATACTTTATCAAAAGACTGTTCGCCTATAAATAGTAACTAGTTTATCAAATTATCAAATTAAGGGTAAAGCAAACTACAAAAGATTACTAAGAACTCACTTTATTAGAGGCGTTTCCTCACAATATATAGTCGTTTTATTATATATAATACGACTATATAACAGTGGTCATATTAAAAATTATAATTTTTTCATCTAATTTCTTGGTTTTTATGAATTTACAAGTGTTTACAGTTGTTTTGTACCAAAGCTTATTAATGAATTATAAAAAACTCTAAATCTTCACCAATTTGTTACAGTTAACACATGGATTAAATACTTGTGGTGTACATATTAGTTGGAAAAATAATCCTGCAGTTCTTCATTATATTAAGGTATTTTTTTTAGTATATTTATTTATAATTAAAACATTTTTGATTTAGTGAAGGTATGTGTATTGAACACATTGTCCCAATTGTCATGAAAGTGATAAGAAAATAGCTTCTACAACAGAAAACTTTTACACAGTTTATTTAGGAAAAATTCAACCATGAGTTGGTATTTTCATTAGATGATGCTACATTACAATTTAACCATTTATTGTATCACAGGTGATAATAAAGTCTAATGGCTTACTCTGTCTTTCTGTAACACCAGTGATACAAAACAAGTTTGTTTGTTTGTTTTTAATATTTTTATATAGGTAAATTTTTACCTGTATATTAAAAACATCAACTAACTTCTTTCTTATCCCTGGTGCTACATAAGATAGAATAAGCCATTAGACTTATGTAGAACTTCATATCACTGCAGATAATGGTAAAAATTGTGTCCAATCCTTAAGGGATCAAATTAATTTGGTTTAATATTTTCATTTACTTAATTTATTGATATAATTTATTTTAGTTGATTGTGTCCCATCCTTAAGGGATCAAATTCATGTGTAAAAGTAATGCATGTCATCCTCATCATCTGGCGTGTGAAATCACATTCAACAAAAAGTTACACTTTTTATTTTCAGAGTTGTATAAAATTGTATCTAACGAAAGTTATTCATTATAAAATTCTTATTGATGTTGCTATGAATATTTTTTTTATGAAAAATTGATATTAAGATAGAATCCAAAAGGGATGTTAAAAGTGTTGTAAATATTTCCAAACTTTATATTCAACAAAATGTTTAAGTATTTTATATATTCATCATATCACTTCAAACTTGGTATATAGATGCTTTATAACAATATAAACAACTTCTTCTCTAAACAATTATTTTGTGAAATTTTTTTTTAGAATTTGGAATAATTTTCCAAATCTCAAATTCAACAAAATTTTGATATGTAAAATTGTATCACAGTAACACTGGCAGTATTTTTAAATTGTAGCTTTGAATAAGTGAATAGCTATATTAGAATAATTTTACAATATGATGTATTCCTTATGAAATATTTTTTTTTATTTCAGCCACTTGATAGAAAATGCAAGTATCAATTTGGACTTTGTTTACATGAAATAATAAAAAAAGAAAATTTTCAAGCTGACAATTATCATTTTAAATCTGGAGAATTAGAATGTTTAGCAGCAAGCATAGCAAATGCTATTCACAAAGATGAAATCATACAAGATGCAGGCCTGCACAATGCTAAATATGAACCAGTATATGTTGGGTTTAATGGTCAGTATTCATTTATTTTTTCAGGGTTAATTTAAGTTCATCCCTTACCATTCTTTGGTTTTGTGTGTTCAAGATTGTAGAGAGGGTTCGTAAGGATACTGGAAATAGTTCATAGAGATGTGGGAAAGGGTTCATAAGGATGTGGGAAAGGGTTCATAAGGATGTGGAAAAGGCTTCATAAGGATATGGGAAAGGGTTCATAAGGATGTGGGAAAGGGTTCTTAAGGATACTGGAAATGGTTGATAAAGATGTGGGAAAGGGTTCATAGGGTTGTTGGAAAGGGTTTATAAGGATGTGGGAAAGGGTTCATAAAAATGTGAGAAAGAGTTCATAAGGATGTGGGAAAGGGTTCATAAGGCTGGTGGAAAGGGTTCATAAGGATGTCGGAAAGGTTCATAAAGAATTTGAAAAAGGGTACGTAAGGATGCTGGAAAGGGTTCATAAGGATGGTGGAAAGGGTTCATAAGAATGTAGGAAGGGTTCATAAGGATGCTGAAAAGGGTTTATACAGATGGTGGAAAGGGTTCATAAGGAAGCTGGAAAGGGTTCATAAGGATGTGGGAAAAGGTTCCTAAGGATGTGGGAAAGGGTTCATAAGGATATGGGAAAGGGTTCATAAGGATGTGAGAAAGGTTTTGTAAGAATGTGGGAAAGGGTTCATAAGGATGTTGGAAAGGATACATAAGGATACTGGTAAGGGTTCATAAGGATGTGGGAAAGGGTTCATAAGGTTATTGGAAAGGGTTCATAGGGATGTGGGAAAGAGTTCATAAGAATGTGAGAAAAGGTTCCTAAGGATGTGGGAAAGGGTTCATAAGGATGGTGGAAAGGGTTCATAAGGATGTGAAAAAGGTTTTGTAAGAATGTGGGAAAGGGTTCATAAGGATGTTGGAAAGGATACATAAGGATACTGGAAAGGGTTCATAAGGATGTGGGAAAGGGTTCATAAGGATGCGGGAAAGGTTTTATAAGGATGTAGGAAAGGGTTCATAAGGACGTAGAAAATGGTTCATAAGGATGTGGAAAAGGTTCATAAGCATGTTGGAAAGGGTTCATAAGGATGTGAGAAAGGGTTCATAAGGATGTGTGAAAGGGTTCATAAGAATGTGGGAAATAGGTTCATAATGTTGTGGGAAAGGGTTCATAAGGTTGTGGGAAAGGGTTCATAAGGTTGTGAGAAAGGGTTAAAAAGGATGATCGAAAAGGGTTCATTAGTATGTTGGAAATGAGTATAAAGAGTGGGGCCGGGGAGGGGGGAGTTTTTTAAGGCTTATAATAATTAAAAGTAATAAAAAATCTAACTTTCTACTCTGTGTAATCCCGCATATATTCGAGTGATGACTGCATAAAACTTCAGCAAGTGAATGATCATATTTATATAAATTGAGATTCCACATAAATATACATAGACATATAGATAAACACATGACAAATTTCAATTGATGCTCTAAGAAAAGATCTACAAAGCATTCTAATTCTATGAAATTGTTCAAATGTTATGAACCTGCACCTGACTAAAAGAATTGTAATTTTTCTTTTGCTTTCTTTCAGTCTACACTACTATGTGGTAATTTTTTTCCAATATTCGTTACTTTTATAAGAACGGATTTCTTTTCCCTAAAATTTTCAGTGGTATGTTTTTTTTTGTTTCTACAAACATATGACTTTGTGGTGACTTGACTCTTTGTAAAAAAAATTATAGCCTTGAGATATAATTATTAATATTCCTGCCTTATCACCCAAAACACTTTAATGGCTTGTTTCATTTCCATTCCAGTTTGATGTAAAAAACAACTTAAATTGTTGCTTTTATAGAACACATCTATTGGATCTAAATTCAGTAAATTAAAACAAACTTCAGGTCATAAACCTAAAACAAAAAGTCTCATTACATTAGTCAACGAATACGAATTGAAACAGATTATGTTGAGTGAACCACAATGTTGACAAATTCTAGATAATAAATCATTCACATTATATATGTAGGAACCGACCTAAAAGTTGGTTTGTTAGGTTTTGTTTGAAAATGTCCCAATTTTTCAGGAAGAGTTGAGTAAAAATAACAAAGTTTTGAAATAATTGTGTGTTGCAAGTTCATATAAATTTTCACTTAGAGAATAAATCCACTGCCTGTCCTATACATTATATGAAGGATATTTACTTCTTTATTAGTGAATACCTAAGGCTCCATGAGTCACTCTTGATTATTGTTGTTGTTAGGGATTTGTGGACTTGTTTTTTTCAAAAGTATACAAAGCATTTTTTACTTTTGGTTCTACAACAATGATTAATTAACATAAATGAAAGATATATACATTATCAGTGATCCGTCTAAATAAAATTTCCTGTTAAGCTTGAATTTGTGGAAACAACCACATTTTTATATGGACTTGTTGAATCCAGAGCAATGATTTAAAAAATATCTCCACTATAAACCCATAGGGTTTGTTTTGTACTAGTTTTTTGTCTAATAGGTTGGGTATGCTCAATGCACTTTTATCACCATAAAGAAATATTGGTTTCAGAATAAAAAATTTTCTACTAAACACAAGTAACCAAAGAGACTGATAGAGAGTAACATTTGTTAAATTCTATTCTGTTCATAGAAACCACTTGTAAGTTAGTTACATTTATTCTGTCCTAATGGACTAGGTTATGGGTCCAGTTTCAGCACATTTGACACTTATAAGAATAGCCAGGAAGGTTAGTTTAATAAAAATGTTTTAAATATTTAATGTTAAATTAAAAATATTTTATTTTCAGTAAATATTCAAAATCTGGCAAATTCTCTGTTGAAAAACATTCTTCAAAATCCTGATGGTTTTTGGAAGAAAAGTTCTTTTATGTCTGTTCCAGAAAGAAAAGTTGTGATAGATTTTAGGTGAATATTATTTTACATTAAATTTACATGGCAAGGTTATTCCAATAATTTAAATTTAAAATTGACAGGACTATGCCAAAATAAATGTTGTAAACCTTCATTTAAAAATGACAGGACTGCAAAAATGTGTTTTGTGAACCTTCATTTATAAATGACAGAACTATGCCAAAGTAAGTTTTGTAACCCTTCATTTAAAAATGATAGGACTATGCCAAAATAATTGCTGTGAACTTATATTTAAAAATGACAGCTCTATGCCAAAAATAAAAAAATGACAACTATGCTAAAAAAGGGAATTAAACAAATTTTTGCTTTCTACTATGTTGGATATTTTTGAATCATCTGCAACCTTTCATGGTGAAGAAGGTTTTCGATGGATTGAAAAGTGCTCTTTGCTTTCCTATATCTATATTAAGATAGTTATTTATAATTGCTAAACAAATCACTTGATGTTGATTTAAAAGTTTTTGAAATCTTTCAAGTTTATAAAGAGTCAATCAATGTGAATGTTTTTGTTGAGCATTCATAGAAAAGCTCTACATAGGCGTAGCAAATTCCGATGACGTCGTCCTTGTCGGCGGCATTAGACAATGGCTTGAAAGCTTATCTGCTATCTATAATATTATTATTTCTTTTCATATAGGCCTGTCTATTGGTTTTAATATATTAATATGTATTTTATTTGATTTCATCACATTTTATCTACATTTTTTCATCAAATTAATTTTTTTTCTATTTTGGTTTGATTTATGCATCACTGGATTGGAAATGAATTATACATAAATAGCCTATAAGGTGATTTTTGATTAAATGATGTTTTCTCACTGTGTAACACCATTTTTTATTGACATGTCCGATTTCAGACTTAATATTTTTTTTTCATATTTTGTTTTTATTGATGCATCAATGGATTGTAAATGAAGTATACATAAATGATTTTTTGATTAAATGATGTTTTCTTACTTTGTAACACCATTTTTGATTGACATTTGTAGAGATCATTTTTATTGAGCGTGCATAGCGATGCTCTACATATGCGTAGCAATTCCGATCTCGTCGTTGTTGGTTTTTTGATTTTAATATATTACTAGGTATTTTTATTTGTTTTTTTTCACTTTACCTACATTTTTTACAAAATAATTTAGAATTTTTTTTAACAACATTTTTTTTCTATTTTGTTCTTATTCATGCATCAATGGATTGGAAATGAAGTATACATAAATAGTCTCTAATTTGATTTTTTGATTAAATGATGTTTTCTCACTTTGTAACACCATTTTTGATTGACATTTGTGGAGATAAATTTTTTTTAAAGTTTCGGAATGAATCATTGCAAGACATTTGAACCGTCCGGTTTGTGGATTACTAGTTAAGTTATGCTACATATTTGACATAAAAAAATCCAACAAAGCAACAACTTTTTGTAATGTGAAATAAGTTATCAAATGCCTTTCAGTGCCTTGTTTTCAATTTAATGAATGAACATTTTTTGCTTCAGCATTTTCCTAATTTCTGATCTTGTTTCAGTTCACCCAACATAGCCAAGCCATTTCATATGGGACATTTACGGTCAACAATAATCGGTAACTTCATCGCAAATTTAAATCAGGCATTTGGGCACCATGTAACCAGAATCAATTACCTTGGTGATTGGGGAACTCAATTTGGACTTCTCAAATATGGGTTTGTCTTTTAAACAATTTGTCAACTCCCTTGACTGATAGAATTTTATTGCAGAATTTGTTGAAGTCATACAAGTTTCAAACAATTTGTTAACACACTTGCCCAGTGGGATCTCATACTATTTTATTAGAACCAAGTCCCAATGAACCAGGCTATGGCTAAAGTTTACATTCTCCACCTGAAATGGCATCTGAGCAAATGATGTATTTTGGTCAAATTGACCACTTCACATTGTGTGAAATATTATCTTCATGTATCATTAAGCTGTGTCTAAAATATCAGTTTTTGTCAAGCATGTGCAGCGAAGCTCTTCATAGGTGTATATCATCTAAAATATTATTATTTCTTTGCATATATCCTAGTATATTACTAGGTTTTTTTTATTTGGTTTTATCACTTTTTATCTAGATTTTTTCATTAAATTAACTTAAAATTTTTTTTAACAAAGTTTTTTTTTTCATATGTTGTTTTTATTTATGCCACATTGGTTTGGAAATGAAGTACACATAAATAGTCCTTAAAGGTGAATTTTTGATAAAATGATGTTTTCTCACTTTGTAACACCATTTTTGATTGACATTTGTGGAGATAGATTTTTTTTAAAGTTGCTGAATGAATCATCGCGGGACATTTGAACCATCCGGTTCATGGATTACTAGTTATAATTGACCTCTGATTGTTGTTGCTATTAGGGCAGCGAACTCATAACTAACTTTTGCAGAAATGTTTGTTTAAATAAAAATAAAGATCAACATTCTTCACTGGTGTCACTAAGGATTGTTCTTGTGAAATATGTGTTTATTTATTACTAAAATATATATTTTATAGGAGTGTTTGTGAACTTTACTACTTTTTTCATAAAATTCATGATTAACCAAGATTTTTGTTTGAAGGTTTAGAAAAAGTTTATTTAAAACAAATAAAAAAGCTAGAGATGTTAAGTATAATGACTAAATCATTTTTTCCCCAGAAATTTAAATTTCTTTAAATAAGACATTTTAGGAGTTTGTGAACCCAGCCATATTTTCATGAAATTAATGGTTAACAGAAGTTGAATTCAAAAGTTTAGAGAATATTTCATTTAAAGAATTAGAGGGAAATATTAATATACTTCTCTAGGGATGGGTTGAATGTTTCATCAGAACATTAAATTTGAATAAAATATAGAATTGTTTTCAATAATCACACAATGTAGAAAGTTTCTTGAATACACAGACAGAGCTTTCAATGTATAGTGTTCACTAATGCTTGTTAAATCTTTATTCATTTTAGTTTCAACTTCTACTAACTTTATTAAAATATTTTTTTATGAAGGTTTGATAAAAAAAATTTGAAGAAAGAAGATCTCTCAGTGTCAGCATCACAGCATCTCTATGAAGCTTATGTTTGGGCAAACAAAGAAGCTGAAAGTGATCCAGAAGTGAACAACGTTGCTAAAAATATTTTCTATCAAATGGAAGAAAATAACGAAAAACATCTTGAAGATTGGAGATTTTTTAGAGAAATTTCTATAAAAGAACTTGTGCCACTATATAAAAGATTAAACGTCGACTTTGATGAATACCATGGAGAAAGTTTTTACAAAAAAGAAAAGTTGAATCATGTTATAACTCTAATGAAAAAGAAAAATCTTTTGATAAAACTAGACAATGGTAAAGAAGTTTGCGAGATAACTCCCAAACGGAAAGAAACAATTTTAAAAAGTGACGGCACAGCTCTATACCTAACCCGTGATATTGCAGGTGCAATTGACAGGCATGGAAGGTTTTCATTTGATGATATGTATTATGTGACCGATCACTCGCAGACTGATCATTTCACTGCACTCTTCACAATCATGAACAAACTAGGCTATGAATGGGCCAAAGGAATGAAGCATATCCGATTTGGCCGCGTCAAGGGAATGAGTACAAGGAAAGGAACAGCAATATTTTTGCAAGATATCTTGGATGAAGCAAAAACTCACATACTTGATTTAATGAAAACAACAAAAAGTGAGTTTGCATTTTTATGTTAAATTAAAAAATTAGTTGGAGTTAGGCTTCGAAATTTTCACATTTGTTTTCCCCATAAAAAACTTATGATTAAAATTAAATTTCATCAAGTTTTGTCCATTTTCCCATTATTGACCCTTCTTAAGTTTATTAGTTTATTAATGCAAAACAAACTATTAAGTTTGTTAGTTTATTAATGCATAACAAACTATTAAGTTTGTTAATTCATTAATGCATAACAAACTATCAAGTTTGTTAATTTATTAATACATAACAAACTATTAAGTTTATTAACGCAGGATTTTTGAGCAGAGAGCTCCTAGGCGATTTAAGATCGAGCTCTTAGATTTTGACACGTTGTTCTTACATATGTAAGGAAAAATTTATCATAGTTTTTTTTTTGTTATGTATTTTAGTTTTTGGTAGACACATTTTTTTGTACTTTCAATTAAATAGTTTTTCAACCAGGATAGATAGCAAAAATAATGTACGACAAAAGTTTGGCAACAAATGCTCATTAGAATTTCTTTAGGTTTTAAAAATTGGTCCATAAGAATGATTCACTTCTGTCCAGAAATTGCATTTAAAATTTCATGTCCAATAAATTTATTCATCTACACAAGAGCTTTAATTACGTACCATTTTTTGACTATTTGAAAGATTCTTGTTCCACAACAATATTGAAATACTTATATTTGTTTGAGAGTTACCCATTCTATTTCACCACAACTTGAAGTTTTCATTAGTTAATGCCAATCAGTTATAAATTATGTGAATATCTTATTGAAATATTTGCCCATTTAATGTTCTCATTTGTGTCCAAAATCATCATTGTTTCTCACATAAATATGAATATTGATGAATTGTATTTTTTTTATTCTACAGTATAAATGTTTTACAAATTTGTTGTAGATAAAAATAGGTCTAAAATATTAAATGAAGAAGCAAATGCAGATATAGTTGGAGTAACTTGTTTGGTTGTATCAGATTTCAATAAAAAATTGATGAAAGAAAACAACTTCGATTGGAAGGCAATATTTAGAGTAAGTTTCTCCTTCTAATATTTATTTGATAATAATAATCTTATAATATAAACAACATCCAATAATTTTGAAAATTGGAAAGACATTTTTTTTAATTAATTCTATATAGTAAATGAAAATTACAGATTAAAGTTTAGATTGATAATGAAAATGGATTGGTTGAAAGTTGGTGTTCCATCACCATAATACTTATTAAAACCATTTGATACTACCTCACCAACACCACAATACTTATTAAAACCATTTGATACTACCTCACCACCACCATAATACTTATTAAAACCATTTGATACTACCTCACCACAACCACAATACTTATTAAAACCATTTGATACTACCTCACCAACACCACAATACTTATTGAAACCATTTAATACTACCTCACCAACACCACAATACTTCTTGAAACCATTTAATACTACCTCACCAACACCATAATACTTATTAAAATCATTTGATACTACTTCACCAACACCACAATACTTATTAAAACCATTTCATACTACCTCACCACCACCAGAATACTTATTAAAACCATTTGATATTACCTCACTACAACAATACTTATTAAAACCATTTGATACTACCTCACCACAACCATAATACTTGTTAAAACAATTTGATACTACCTCACCAACATCACTAACTAAAAAATAAAGTGCACCACAAATTTTCAAGTTGGTATGGCTATATGAGGGATTGTGAATCGATAGAGGAGAGTCAAATCAATGTTAATCATAAAATAATTCTCATGGTAAGTCAAGCATTGGGGCATTTTTGTGAGAGGTCTCGTATATTTCAATAAATAAAATGCTATAAGTTTAATAAAATGTTATAACAGCAAATTTTATATAATTACCCATCATTTGTACTTTTTTATGATACCAAATATGAAAATTGTAGAAAGAGTTAGGATAATAAATATCCAACATTTAAATTAAACTTAATCAATTAATGTTCATTTATAGATGCTACATTTACTGTATTTAATATAAATAAAAATGTGAATTTCAGTTGGATGGAAAAACAGGAATCACATTACAATATGCTCACTGCCGTCTTGTAAATCTGGAGAAAAACTGTGATGTCTTAATTAATTTGAATGCCAACCTAAGTCTTTTGGATGATGAATATTCTAAAAAACTTATTCTTACTATATTCAAGTAAGTGGTGATGAACGAATGATAAATAATATTTTTTTTCTGTATAATAATTAAAAATTGTCTTGCATTGAGATTCCAATTAAAATATTAGAATGTCAAGATTTTTTTATCTTCAAGCACTCTGAAAGTGATATTCAGCTTGGGTCTTGCTTTTCCAGCATAATCTGTCCGTCAAGTTTTGGTTCTTACTTTTCTGTTTGAAAAATCATATCAATGGTTGTCTAGACTTTTTAATTAATCATACCAAGAATTATCTATACTTTTTAATTAATCATACCAAGAATTATTTAGGTTATGATTTGTTTGTTGCAATTTTTCTTTAAAATGTGATTACTATAATACCTGATCAACAATGATCATATAGTTGATAGTACCAAACATTTATAGCAATTTGTGATTAAATTTTTAATCATTTTTCAGATTTGATTTCATACTTCTTGAAACATACAAGACTTTACAACCACAAGTACTTTTGGAATATTTGTTTGAGCTAAGGTAATTTGTTTTCAATGATTACAAAAAATATGTGTTGTCTTTGTATTGAGTTGCTCTGGAAAGATGTTTTTGTCTGTGGCTGTTATTATTGTTAATATTTATATAATTGTTTGCCAGAGTAATAATTAATATAACCAAGCATTCTTCCATTACTCATTCATTTTATTTATGACAAAGTAATTACTGAACCCCTCCAAGTAATGCAATATCAAAAGTGAAAATTACAAGTTAGGAAAAATATTAATTTAGTATAAAAGCAGGATCCTTTGGTTGCATTTTATTGTGAAGATGTAAAGCAGTGTGGCACGAATGTGATTGATTCTTTTCCATTCAAGAAGTGATTATTGTTCAATTACATTAAATTCATTATTCGTCATATCACTGAAAATGTGCGATATGAGAACAGAAGGAAAAAAGAGTAAAGCCAAATTTATTGGTTGAAGTTATTTTTTAAGCTCATTGTGAAGTTTATGATTTAGTATACATTTATGGTTTAAATCTTATTATATTATTTCAAGAGCTTTTATCAACTAAATTATACATAAAACACATATAACAAAAAATGTGTTAAGTGTATATTAAGTAGAAAATGAACTAGTACATAACTGAACCCTACAGGTTTATAGCAGAGGCATCTATAAATCATTGCTCTGAATTCAACAAGTCCGTATAAAAACGTAGTTATTTCAATAAGTTCAAATTAAAAAAAATATTTAAGATATATCATTCCTAGTTTATGTTAAATGAGCATTGCTATATAGTAAACAATAAAGAATGTTTAGTCTACTTTTAAAAAAATCACAATAAATTCAAGTTTTAGAAGAAAAAAAATCATTCCTAATGGACATCTTTCATTTATGCTAAATGATCATGGCTCTAAAAATAAAAAAATGTGAAATTTATTTTTGAAAAACACCAAGTCCATAAATCCCAAAGTGTAACTCATGAGCCTCCACTAAAAAGTGTTAAATTTGGACTGATTTCACCTTCCTTTATTTTTTTATTCACTTTAAATGTTTATGAAACCTCTAAGGTAGTCTTCCTGTATATGCACTTCATATTAGAGAAGTGTTATATCACCAGCCAATTTTATTGGTAAAGTATTCTCAAACATCACCGTTTAGGTTAAAAGTATATGTTTGTGTTAACCAAAGCCCACTAACAAGACTACATCCTTAGAGCACACTTAAAATTGTGAAATCTTTTTCCTCATGCTTATGAGCCATCCAAACATAGAACTGTTTCCCCTAGTGGAGTCTGCCTTACCACAAATGTTCATTTTTTACTAAATTTATGAAGTTTTCTGCCTTTCAAAGAATAATCATTTTTGTCAAAGTGAAAACTCTATATAGGTTTTACTTTTCCGACGTTTTTAGTGTTGACATCATTGTCCGGAAATCCATAGGTATTAAACATGGGTTCAAATGTAAGAGTTACCGATTTGTTTGTTATGACTTTCTATCAATTCAAAATTTGTAATTTACGAAGTCAGGCATAAACTAGAGTTTTGAATTTTTTTTTCCAGAAAAGTTTAAAGTTTTTTATTTGAAAAGTTACGAACATGTATTATGACCATTTAACCAATACTGTGAAATCATTTTTTTTTTTCAAAGAATTCTAGCCAAAAAAACAAATTTATTCTACTCTCTTCCACAAAAGTTTAAAGTTCCTTGTTGAAGACTTGCAGAAAATGTTAATGAACGAAATGTTCATTAGGGTATTTTAGTTAGTATAGTATTGCTAAAAATATTGTTTTGAAAGTTTATATTTATTTAGATTTTAGCTCATAATGTCAGTTTAGTTCACGTGATATTGTTGGTCATATATGGCTAGTTTTATTTTAAGCTTCACTTGGTAAACCACCCAAATATTTGGTTCAACCTTACTAAACACAATCTTGTTTTTCAGGAGTTCTAGTGGAAATGCATATAAACATTTAGCAATCAAAAATGTTGAAAACGATCTTGCAGAAGCTCGATTAATTATGTTTATGGCAGCAAGGTTTACTTTGGCTGCTGGCATGAAAATTTTAGGGCTACAGCCATTGGAAGCAATGTAAATTTGAAATATATTTTTTATGATGTTTCTTTTTCCTTGTAAATTTGTATACAAATAATAAATTAATATATCTTTCTGAATTTTAAATATGTTAGATAAATAATCTTCATCGACTCTCGCATGTTGCGTTCGATAGCCGTTTTGGCGTGAACCTCGACAGACGTCTGCCAACAAAACTTTCAAAATGATTTTGGTATCAATGATTCAAATTTTGTTGGTGTATTGCCAAAGAATAGTTACATGTCATCCAGTAACTCAGTCCCAGCTTTCGTTACGTTCAGATTCACATGCAAGGTGGTTTTTAGATGCAGTATGAATGTAAAACATGTTTTTACATGCAATGTAAAAAAACACTGCATTTGCATTTGAACGTAACCATTATTAATTTGTATTGTATATGTGATACTATATTTTAATAATTTTAGATTTAAAAATGTACAAAACTATTATTGCCTGCGTTCGATGCTGCTACGTGGTAAGCCAAATCCCCAATAGTGCTGCGCTTGAAGCTGTAATCCGAATTCTGTGCAGCAGCTTCGGACTTTAACTTCACGTGCAACAGTTAATGCCAAGTCTCGCTGATTTCTTACTTTGTATTGCAAAATATGTTAATAGTTTTTCAAGTATTTAGGTGAATAAATTTCAAAACACTAGGTCGTTAACATGTATTCACGATAAAAAGTTAGTTGTGTTAATTCTAATTATATAAGAAGGGGGTTGAAGATATGGAACAATTGCTAGAGTTTATTGTATAGGCTCCGCCCACTTTATTTTCAAATTTAACCCAAAGTGCATGTGTGGTTATTTTTTTGGATGCAAACTTCATTAGATTGTAGACCCTAGAAGTGTAATTATAATTCGGGCGTTAAATATAGCTCTTTTATGAACGAAGTTTACGTATGTATGCATATATTCATATAATGAACCATTATATTTTAATTTATTTCTTTTTAAATTTTTATGGTTTTTAAGGTCGTTAACAAACGATGATAAAACGGACCACTAATCACGTTGGTCGAAATAAAATTTCAATTTAACTTGGGCTAATAGTTTTCATTTTTAGTGTAGGCTAATACAGATTTGGTAAACGTGTATTTTTATTAATTTATTAGCATCTTCAGGGCCTAGGAATATTTACAACAAATATATTAAAGTTGAAATTACGTTTCCTAACGACCTTAAAAATCATATGCCTGAATAATCTATGCAGCAAAACAAATTTTGCTGTATGAAGATTTCATACAGAAAAAAAATTCACGCCATTTTGATTTGGTTCTTAGATTTTATTCCATGACCCAAAATTGTAATTCACATAATACTTTGTTTTCTCATGAAAGAAAATTTATTTAACTATTAGAATTTTTTTGCAAACTAATTTTCATAACTAATTCCTATTAACAATTATACACCTGTGGAGGGATAAATAAGAGGTGTCTTGTACAAAGTACGACAAATGGGCAGCATTGACCGCACCCATTTTCTTAGTGAAAATAGTATCAAAATATATAGTATTATACCTGCTATATAAACCTGATAAATCAAACCACTGCCATATTGCCAAATCAAAAATTAAGTTCGATGATTTTCAAAATGTATTAGTAATTTCAAAATTTTCTGACCGGAGCAGTTCAAATTGAACATTCCTTCAAATTGACTTCACAATCCCTTAGACTAAACATGTGTCTAATACTAAAAAAACGGATTTCAGTAAAAGTCTAAAACGTAAATGGCAGTTTAATTGTACTTATACATATAGTAGGATGGCTAAAAATATCATTAACTAGCTATATCTCATATCTTGTCTGAATTAGACCTAACACAAAGTGTACATAAATAATGTTTCAAGTTTGGTGAATGGTGGGATTTGTGAGCCGAGCTGTTTATGGAGGTAATCTAGTAGGTGTGTGATTTATTTGTTGCTGTGGCAGAAAATACATATATAAATTTTTGGCAGAGAAATAGAGCATCGCTCTATGAGTTACTCTTGATTGTTTTTAGGGATTTGTACACTTTTTTTATTTTTGGATTACAGCAATAATTATCCAAAACATGAATGAAAATATATGTATTAGGAATGGTAGATATTGAATAAAAAAATCTAAAACTTCCTTTTATTGAAATAGCCATGTTTTAAAAGTAGTTGAAATCAGAACAATGATTTATATACGTTTCTATACTGTGAGCCCGTAGGGTTTGGTTATGCAATAGTTTTTTTTCAAGCAAGGTTATTATTCAGGCCATTAAATTTAGCTTTCATTTAAAAGGAATTTGTAAAAACAAAAATAAAAACCTTCATATATTTTGAAAATAGCAAAATATTTTTGAAATTCATCAGAGTTAAAAAATATATTTTTTCATAGAAAATATAAGGCACTGCTCTATGAATTAATTTTGATTGTTAGAGATTTGTGGAGTTTCAAAGCGATGATTACTTAATCTAAATGAAAGGTACATTCATTAGGAAAGACATACCTTAGATATTTTTTTTATAAAACTTGAATTTACTGAAATAACTGTTTTTATGGTAAACTTTTCAAAAGTAGACTAAAAATTTGTTTATTTTGAATTTTACAGCATTAATCGCTTAACATAACTGAAAGACATGTATATGCATTACAAATGACATACCTTAAGTATTTTTTTTAAACTTGAATTTATTGAATTAACTTGTAAATTTTAGAAAAGTAGAATAAAACAATTTTTATTTTATACCAATGATCATTTAATATAAATGAAAGATATATGCATAAGGAATGATATATCTTAAGTAAAAACTAGAACATAACGAAACCCTATGGGTGTATAGCGGAGACACCTATAAACCATTGGTTACGGTCGGATGTACATGCACATGCGTAAACTTGCATCCAAACTGTAAATTTCTAGTATTTGCATCCGCAAATCTAGCTCAGCATCTCGTCCTGCATCCGTTTTGTAAACGTGAATCGTTCACTGTGGTAAAAGTTATATCAGGTTTGTACAAACAAATATTTCTTCAATTTTCTTGACACCAAGAAATTATTATAAATTGATTTCGTAAAATACATGGTGAATTAAATAAATGTAATTATTTACTGTTAAATAAGTTTTGAATACATAGAAAAGTAGATTTTCATGAAAAATTATTTATAAAAACAAATATGTGTATCTGACAACGGCTAAATCTTAGTTTAAATACAATAATCGGCAAAAGCCTAGTTTAGGTACATATAAAAAAGTATTGAAAGTACTGAACAAGAAAGATACTATTATACAAAATAAGTGAAATATCTTGGCCACCGAAAACCATTTGTGGATTAAAGTCAGGTTAGGTTTTCTTTGGTGGGTCACGATAATGTTAAACGTTGATTAAATACTGGTTTATAGAGAAGCAAAAGAAAGGCATAAGTCTTGTTTGAAAATGTGACCTAATCCGACGGTTGGTACGCATAAACATCAATGGTAAACGCCAGTGACAAAAAAGCTTTAATTACAGGTTATAACTACTTTTGTATTGTTTTGTTTTAACAATTTTCGTCAATGATGATCATATTCACCTCATATTTCACTACTTTGCAACTATTTATCAAGTAGATTTGAAAATAAATGCCAATGTAAAGGTACCGGTTCCGTTCAACTTTGACCAAACCAACTGTTGAACACAGCCGGTAACTTTACATAGGCATATATTTCCAAAACTACTTGCTAAATATGAGGTGAATATGATCATCCTTGCTGAAAGTCATTAAAACAAAACAATACAAAAGTAGTTATAGCCTGTAATTGAAGCTTATGGATAAGGCTTTTTATCATAAGGTGTACGTATGTGGACAGTTAATCATTAATATAAGGACTAATCTTCTCTAAACAGTCTTATTGTTTACTATCAAATAAAAAAAATAAAGTGTTTGAAAAAGTTCCATCATTATTCAAGGAAGATAAAATTAATAATGAAACCTTATTCGATGCAAGAAAAAACCTTAATACAAATGAAGAAAATATCACCGTTGTATGAAAGTCTTTCATAAAAACACCGCCAATTCTAGTAGTATTTCTAGTATATTTTTCTCTCTAGAAAAATACTTTAAATACTTTAGCAGTGATAAAATTAACGCGAATTTTATACATGATATATGGCACCTGAAGTGAAGTGCAGTGAGTGTACGCCCATTACAATAAGGTTAGATCTCAATCTTTAATATTTTTATATTTTAGACCTTATAGCAATTAGCAGCCAGATATTAAAGGGTTTAATAACCCCGTGGAAAGACCATTGTCCAAAAAGGGTTAATTCATAAAAATAAATCAACCTTTACGTCTGAAAAATTATTATCGCAAGACTACAATATAATAAAATTTACATTAAAACAGACCTTAATACTGTCTTGAACTCGTCTTACAAAAGGGTAAAATGGTTAATTCGTGAACATAAATCAACCTTTTATGGCCTAAATATTTATTGTCATAAGGCCTACAACACAATAAAGTTTTTATTGAAAACGAACCTTAACAAACGTCACTTTTTCGTCGTAACAGTTGTTAAAGGGTTAAGACGAAGTGATGAAAGGGTTAATTCGTGAATATATTAAGGCGATGTCACCGAAGGTAATTATTGTGACAAAGGAAAGCTTCGAAATACTTCCTCTCCAACACATGTCCTCTCCCACACTCCCGCAGCATCACTTCACCTTTTCTCATCTCGCATAAAAATCTTTTGTCATACTCCCGCAGCATCACTTGACCTTTTCTCATCTCGCATAAAAATCTTTTGTCATACTCGTTTTTTGAGGGTTTTCACTTTTTTCCGTAGCTTGTACAAACTGTGTTAAAATTAGTTATACTTTATGATATATATACACAGGTGTACATAAACTAAATGTGTATTTTGATGAAATTCAAAACTTGGATATAAAATTCGTATTGCATTATAGTATTCCATCTACACAGTACAGGGTATCCCTACAAATTTCAAATTTCCTTCTTAATGAGAGTTAAAAGACAAAACAATCAGATTTTTCCAGCTAAATTATGAACAGAAAAGAAAACCAAACTTAATCAACAACAACAAAAGACTTCATTTAACCGACTAAATATGTCGGTTCTTATCTCTGCACATTTCAAGGCGACCTTTAGCTTTGCGAAGAACGTTGTGGGGCATTTCAGGTGTTATGTTTAACACTCCAGAACGTATGAATTCTTTAAGTTCAGTTAAATTACTAATTTTTTACTAATTTTTACTAATTTTTTTTTTACTAATTTTTACCAATTTTTTGCTGGTTCACTCTGTTTTGATGAAGCCCCATGCAAACAAATCCACGGAAGTTAACTTTATAGGGACACGCTGTACATTGAAAACTAAAATTTTGACCAGTGCACAATTATATAAAAGTTTTCAGCTTCATCAAAACACACAGTCAACTTATGTACACCCTGTATACACACACACACACATATATAT
>JARUHE010163064.1:0-14007 GCA_031471125.1 Archaeomysis grebnitzkii | reverse complement strand
ATATAGATTGGCTTCCCATATTTTTGTCGTCAAATATTTACCCAATATGAAATCAATCAGATTTTTACTTTGTCTTCCAGCCAAGATGTTTTCAATATTTGCATCAAATGATGTTTTCTTAATTCTAAAAATGTTTATTAAATGTCTGTCGGTCAACCTATTGCTTTCTGCAGTTTTAATGTTTTTCATGCTTGAAAAGAACTGCTCGCAATAGTATGTGCTGCCCCACATGCATAATAATTTTCTGGATAAGTTTATAATTTGATTGAATTCATTGAACGAATGTAATTTTATATGAAATAAAGGAAGTGTGTGCTCTTTATGGAACGTTTTCAAACCTTCCCGACTTTGCAGCTTAATCATTTCAGGTTGGTATTCGGCTAGCGCTTTATTATATTGAAATGAAAATGGATCACCCATTAATTTCAACTCAGTTTCGATCTTTTTGAAGTCCGAAAATCTAATTGTAAACTCTTAAAATTAAATCTTCACATAATTTAGTATACATTTCAAAGTTTACAGAAATGTTTTGGTCTTTTTCAGATATACTAGGAAAGTGTAAAATTCTACCAGCTTTTAGTTGTGCTATAAAAAATTCTAATTTTTTAGTAAAACTAGTTTTCGCTCAAGCATTGAGCAACATAACTGGTCTCTTCCTTGTAAATGCAAATCGAGTTCAGCTAACATTTCAGTGATGTCTACAAAGAAAGATAAATCATTTAACCATTCTTCATTTTCTAAAAAATAAACATTTTGTTTCTTTTTTCCAAGAACTGTTTTATTTCACGCAACAATAATTGAAATCTTTTTAAGAATTCTGCTTTACTGAGCCATCTGATTCTTGAGAAATACACAACGTCTTCATATTCACTGCCAATTTCTTTCAAGTATGCTTTGAATTCACGATAATTCAAACCACGCGATCTGATCAAATTAAGAACCTTAACAAGATCAGTCATTAACTGTTTCATGTTATTTTTTGAGCACATGATTGTTGTTGATGAATCAAGCAATGCTAAACTGTAATGAACGCATGTAGATAAGTAGTTCTTCAGTGTGCCTTCAATGCCGTCACCCAAGTCATCAATTCTTCTACCAATTGTCTGGTGTAATAAGACAGGTTTCATTTACAAAATTCACCTTATCTGGACAATATTCATTAAAAGCAATAACAATACATTCTTTTATTAATTCTCCACCAATAGTTTCTCAGCTATAAGGTAATTAATTTTGTACATGTTTTTAAAACTGACTTGTGATCTAATCGCCTCCATCAATTCTCTTATTTTTGTTTTCTTCCTTCTTCATTTAATTTTTTATATTCTGACTCATGTTTCGAAGCATGACGTTTGATATTGTATTCCTTGCATACGCCAACTTTATCATTACATATAAGACATATTATATTATCAAATAGTTCGGTTGGTATAGTGGGCCGCACCCAAATACTGAGCAGGCAGCAGGTTGGACAAACCTTGTATAAACTAAGGCTTACTTTAGATTTGTTCATCAATTCCAGCAATACTCAACAAGAATGTACTATCAATTCAGGGAAATTTCTAGTTCTGCAATGGAAACTCTTATTTGTAATTTATGTAAGGTGAACTAAATGAAATAATTAACATCAAAAAATTTTCATGTTAACATTTTTAGTACTTTTATAACCAGATCTAAACTAGGTTTTTACCCGGGTAGCTATTAAAGTGCGACACTCACTATATGCATTGTTGTAAAAGTCCCTAATATCCACTGAATGTTTTTTATTTACTCGTCATTTAATAACATCTAATGCTAACTTTCAACCTTGCAAAACTATTTTTTAGCTATAATACATCTATTCATTATTTTTATGGTATTTAGACCATATAATAACTTCATAGGCCTAGTTTTCAACATCTTAATGTGTATGTTTCTTTTCTACTTACTCCTTAATTATAGTACACTTGATGCGGGTTATGTCTTCCTAGGAACATTAAATTAGTATTAAATGCCTTATTCAACTTTTCAGCCCATGCATCGAGTTGATTCACATCGCTCTGTAGCATGTCCAATGCACTCGTTTTACTTATTCTACTATATATAAAAGAACACTTCGCAGCAATGGAGGAAACAGTCTTAAAAGTGTACGTTTTTGTAAATAGATTTTACTATCGTGACTCTCTTGTTCTCACATTTTAATCATCTTTATGACTTTGGTTCCAGATTCATCATTGGAAACATGTTTTGTTGTAAAAATAAATAATTTCAATGAAATTAATTTTTAAATTGAATGATTTAATGTTTAATGAACAGCAAATTTAATCATTAACAATTTATGATTTTAAAACTTTTTCCTCAATCATAGCAGAAGTTAAAATATTCTAGATCGTCCATTTTGGGAATACACTTTAGCATCGATCTAAAAAAAAGAAACATACAGGTCAATGATGAAGCTATACATTTTTCGTTCCAGTATGTTATATAAAAACGTTGGCAAAACTTTACTTTAAATCCCTAAAAAAAAGTACTAAAAGTACTGAACATGAAAAACATTATTTTTTTAATAGGGCTTAAGGGCTGGATACTAGGCAAAACATGCCCATAGAAAAACATTACTATTTCAATATTTTGTAAAATAGTACCTTCCCTAACCTAACATAAATCACAAATAAAGGTTAACATTGAATAATTAAAAACCTCCCTAAATTGATAGTACTTTCTTGTTAAAGTTGCTAGATCTGATTAAGGGATCTAAAGTAAAGCTTAGCCAATATTACTAACGCAGCCCTTCCTGTACGAAAACTGCATATGGAAAGAATCATTTGGTTTGACTGGGATGTCGTTTCAAATAAGACTTATGCTACATAAACTAGTATTTAAGTAAATTTTAGCATTATCATGACCTACAAACCAAAACCTAACCTGGCTTTGCTCTTTAAATGGTTTTCCGTGGCCTAAAACACTATTTAAGGAGTAAATTTAGCCGGTCTTGTTTCAACATATGCACAACCAGACATACAATTTGCCCTATATATGTTCTTGTAATTACCCCAATGTGCCAAATAATTTTTTGTCAAAACTACTTTAGATCCCTAAATAAAGTACTGAACATGAAAAACATTAATATTTCATTTATTTTGGGAAAAAGTACCTAACCTAACATAAATCACACATAAAAGTCAACATTGAACAGGTAAAAACCTTTTTCAATTGATTGTACTTTCTTGTTAAAGTTGCTAGATTTTGATTAAAGTAAAGTTTAGCCAATTTTTTTAAAATTTAGAGAGCAAGAAATTTTGATAAATTGAGTCCTTTAGCATAAAGGGTGAATAATATAAATTTAATTATTTAATGTTAAAAAAGTGGTCAATACATTAATAATTGTTTAATACATTTATTAGACAGTAGATTTCCCTGAAACTTTATTTAAAAGTAAATATATCTGCTCAACCGAAGAAAAATAAGCTACCATAAATGTATTTTTCACAAAATTGAATTCTTAAGCATTCTATTTTGAAAAATGAATTCAGTGAGTTCTTGAATTGATTGATCTTATTTGGCACATTGTTTAGGGGTGCCACATAGTCCATTCCAATAGTAATTCCTATGGAGCATGTAACCATCATAGCTCTAAAGCATTGCCCTGCCCCTATAGTAAGGATACAAATTTCATAGCCTTATCATTCAATAAAATTAGGATCCATCTAGTTTTGATGTATCAAAAATTGAAAAATACACACCCTGCTTTATTTTTTTTTAAATTATTGGCCTGCAAGACAATAATTAGACTCAAAAGTCATCGAAGAGCCATTATAATAGTTTAATTTTTGTTTTTTAAAATTACTATTTGAAAATGTCCGAAAAGACTAAAATTTTTCTAAACTAAACTAAACCATCTTGCACTTTCTATTTTTCACCATAACTAGTAGTTTGACAGCAAACAAGAATTTTTTTCTATCATTAGTGATTTGAAATACAGTAAGTGCTATTTCCGCCAATTTTACAATTAGTTTACATTGAACTTTTTCACTTAAGCATGTTGTCAGACAAAATTGTTTTGGTCTTTAATTTTTTTCTTATGAGAAATATTCTAGTTCATAAATGCATAGGCTTTCAGGAAATCACATTAAAACTATAAAGTTTATGTTAATAGACGAGATATAGTTGGTAATAAAAAGGTAAACATTTAACTCTTTAAAAAATAGGCATTTATTCAGTTTGGATTTGAAGAAATTGCAACTAAAAATTACCCTATACAATTTGAAAAGTACCACACATCAATTTTTATTTGAATTGTGCATTTTGGCTAAAAAAAGAAACATTACAGACCCTCGCCTAACAAAACCTAACCTAACTTTGCTCCTCAAATGATGCATATTTGGCCAACGTGTTTTTATTAACCAACCTTAAAAACTTAATGGTAGTCACTGAAATAACACGGAATACCACAGTTGTGCTTATAGCATCTCACTTGTCGCTCATAGGATTACGTGTTACTTGATTCAAAATTGATATAAAATACCCTACATATCTTACCTTTTTCATTGAATGTTGCTAATTTCCAAAACAAGAAGTAAAACTGTAATAATGCCAAAAAATGTTATCTGGTTATGTTGATGGCAGTTAAAAAATGACATAAGTGAGCTTTTACCTGATGGCACCCTAAAGCAATGCCCTGTTCTTATTTATATATTTACACTCTGCATTTAGGAGAGAGTTGGATTAGGTGAGGTTCTGTAGTTTTTCTAGAACTTTCAAAAGAAAGATCATTGGTTTAATATGCCATTGTCGTAAAAAAGAGTAGTTGTCGTGAAGTTTCACCTTTAATATTGGTTCACTGATATTTTCTGAATGTTTTGATATATGTATCATAGGAATTCAACACTTAAGATAGTTTTTTGTTGACATTGCCGTAGTGCATCAAATGGGGAGATTCTGTCAGATGTTACCAAAATTTAAAATGTAAAAGTTATCTGTATCTTTTTTAATAAAAAATAAAATCTAATTTTTTAAACTGGATATTATTAGTATAAATATATTTAGAAACAAGTGCAGTAGTGCTTAGTTTAAATAATATACTCGTTTATGAAGTTGTTAAATACATTACTAAAGTATTCTGAGCAAAAAATTTCTGAAGACCTTTTTGATGCACTGCATTGCCGATTATTACACAGCTGCCGAGCATATGGCACTTCATCCTACTTTCATTGTTTCCATTTTTATTGCAAAGAGACTTTTTGCTTAGATATTGTTTTTGTTAGTCTTAGAGATGATGAAAACAAATATGGGAAAACAAAAAAACAATGTTTTTGGCACACTGGCGTCTGGCCTAGGCCCTATCCATAGTGATTTCATCTTCAACTGTGGTCTGAAGAAGTGAAAATTCTGCCACATTCAAGAAAAGAAAAGGTTTATAGGCAGGATGTCTCTTTTTGGCATAAAATGCAAAACCTCTTCAATTATTTGCAAAATATCCATGATCAGTATATTGGTGAAAATTTATCACTTAATTTGAGATTTTTTTATTAATACTTTTGCTTTTAAATATGTTTCAATCAGGGGAGACCTTTTCATAATTTTAGGGTGTCATAAATGACTGAATTTTCTATGTTTGAGATTTCTACTTCAGACAGTTTTTGGATAAAAATAACAAGAAAATGTCTATTTCTGCAATACAAACTAAAAAATTGCAAAAATATGCCATCCTCACAAAGCCTAATTTTTGAAAAAGGACAGCCTGCATTGGACTTTGATAATTTTCAAGAGATGCTATTCAGAGGGTATTTTTCCTACATTTATCATATTTAACCTTTTTCCAAGGTGAATTTTCTCAAAATTTGTGAAAACAAACAGATGGGTGTTTTTACAGACCATTGCCTTACTTTTTGCATTTCCTAGACCTTTTAATACAATTTATCCAGACCCGAACAATAAAATTTATCCAAACCTTCTAATAAACTTTTTGTTTCTTCTGAAGCTTCAAAATATATACCAGTAAAACATCAGTTATAATAATGCAAAAAGACTGCATTAACACTATTTACACAGTGAATCCTTTAAAAAGCTTTAGAATATAAATAAGATTTTAATTTTAATTTGAAAACTGACAGTGATTCTGATGACTTCACTAGTTCAGGAAGTTGATTCCACAAATAAGGGGATGAATGGGCAAAGGATCTTGATTCAGTTTAACAACCCTAAATGAGTATTTCTTTGTATAATTTTTGTCGAATGAATGAAACGAAGTTAAGACGGGTGTTACTTTTCTGCTGCCGTTGTCGTCCAGACATTCAACAAAAGGTTCAAGTTTTTATTTTCTTGATAACTTGTTTGTATTTAAATATTTTTGCAGCAAATTTTTAGATCTGAATAACCAATATTGTTACAATATAATGCAATGGAATTCTTTTTATATAATTTTCATTTTTTTTGTTGTTATTTTAGGTTAAAATGAGGAGAAATAACTTGTAAAATATTTCACACTCAACAAAAGGTTCAAGTTTTTATTTTTTTTATAACTTGTTTGTTTTTCAATATTTTTGCATCAAATTTCCAGAACTCAACAATCAATATGCTTACAATATAATGCATTAGAATTTTTGTTAGATAATTTGTGTTTTTTGTTATTTAAGTTTAAAATGAGAAATATGTCAAGTTTTTATTTTCTTTATATTTTTGCTTCAAATTTTCACGATTGAACAATAAGTATAAATACAATGTAATAGAATCTAAAAAATTCAATTTTTTTGTTATTGCTGATTATATTCTTACAATTTTTAAAAGTTTTACAATTGTATATTATAAAAATAAATAATTGCGCGACATTTAAGCCGGTTTAGGCATAACTAATTTGTTATTTAAGTTTGGAATGAGAAAAATAACTAAAAAAAAATATATTTCACATTAAACAAAAGGGTCAAGTCTTTCTTTTCTTTCTATTTTTGCTTCAAATTTTCAGAATTTAACAAAGAATATGCATGTATAAATACAATGTAATAAATTTTTAAAAGGTAAATTTTTTGTTATTGCTGTTTATATTTTAATTTAAAATATTTTTTATGCGGTTTAGGCATAACTAGTTTAATATTGTTGCATAAAATTTTCAGAACTGACTGAACAATCAATATGATTACAATAATGATAATGATTTCTTTTTAGAAAATTTCAGCTTTTTTGTTTTTTAAGGTTAAAATGAGGAGAAATAACTTGTAAGATATTTCACATTCAACAAAAGATTAAGTTTTTGTTTTCTTAATAACTTGTTTGTTTTTTAATATTTTTGCTTCAAATTTTGAGAATTTAACAATAAATATGCATGTATAAATACAATGTAATATAATTTTTAAAAAATCAATTATCTGTTTTTTATATCTTTAAGATTTAAAAAAAATTTACAATTGTATTGTACATTAGAAAACTAAATAATCGCTCGACATTTAAGGCGTATGGCGGTTTAGGCATAACTAGTTTTGTTAAAGTTTTGTTAAACATTAATAATATAGTAATAACATAATAAAGTAAGGTTTGTTTTATAGTGCTATAACAATTCAAAACTAAAATAAAGTATAAAATTAAAATAAAACCTTTTGATTCATAATTGATTCTAGGCAGATGTGTCACAGTTTAAGAAAAAAACCCAGTTAGTTAAAGAAATGGTGTGTACGTCACTAGTACCTCCAGCTTGGTGGGTCTTACTCCCGGTCTCCCCAGTATCTGATTAGATTGTTGCCAAATTGGGTTCTTTTTTTAAAAAAAAACATTTAACCATGAAATTATACGTTTGGTCTTTTTTTAATATGCCTTTTATACATATTCTCACGAATATTTTAAACAGTTTTTATAATGGTATACAAAAGATAAACATTTTGCTTATGTTTGCTCTTTTTCTAATGAAATTGGGCTACAAACACCAATTGTCATCTGGCAACCACGTTTTGCATGTAAGTTTCCAGAAGTTCAGTAAGCCGGGATACTTGGTTCAGGAAAGATGTAATTATGAATGGACGTTTTTTTAATTTTTGAAACAATTTTTCATTATATTTCTTCAAATATATGAAACCTTCAATTTTGTTTGTAATCTTTAAGAATGTTGAAAATAGGTTTTATACAAATTAAAAGTTTAAATAAATACCAAAAAATAAACATAAATAAATAAATGAAAAGTCGCTTTGCATTGTGGGTAGGGCTGTTACTTTGCTTACCGCGTGACTTACACACGTAGGGGCGGAGTTATTGGGGAGGGTGTGTAGCTAGCGGGAAAGTCTCATCTAAAAGTGCGTTCTTTAAACTACTGTGGATGCGTCTTAAGTTCTTTTTTGAAATATCATATAGCCGGCTGTTCTTGTATGAATTGGTAAGGTGTTCCATAATGTTATTAGATTAACTTAATTGAATTGTTTATGGGTACTTATAATATACTGTGTTCAGTATTGGCATCATTAATGAGAAGATTGTGAGTTAGTAGAAAACGACGGATTGTGTTAATATATGCTTCTATTTCATTGTGAGTTTTCATATAAATCGATTCATCAGGTTTAAATGAAAGGTAAGTCTGATGTTTATCAGCACAGTTAGCTAATGTAGGTGAATGTTAATCTGTAATAGTATAGTGATGATATGTAATCATTGAATAGTATGGGGCCTATGCAAATGCCTTGTTGCACTCCATATTGACTGTATCCATGACAAAACATTTCTTAAAATATTGAAATTAATATGTTAAAGGCTACTGATAGGTCAATTAAAGCTAAAAATGGTATTCGTGTTTTCCATGTTATTCAGAAGATCAGATGCTATTTTTATAAGGGTAGTTTCACAGCGAACATGTTTGTATGCATAGTATAATTGTAATATGCAGGTAGTTTATTTAAGTGAGAAATAATTTGTAAAATTTCAGTTTCTTCCAATGTTTTTGAAAGACATGGAAGGATGTTCATTAAACGATAAATGTATAATTGTAAATCTTTATTTCTATTTTTGATAATGTGAATAATCAAAGCAGTTTTCTAAGGACCTGGGAAAACATATTTAGTTCAGAATTATAATTATAGTTAGTGGTTTGGGAAGTCTTATTGGTAATTGAACTTATCAATTTAAGAAGTTATGTTTCGGTTAAAGAAGTAAATTTATTTAGATTAGGTAATTCAGAAATTTATTACTATTGTGTAATCAATTATATCATGGAGTTGTTCTTAATTTTGAGTAGTGGCTGTTTTATCAACTATAGTGAATGCTTTATTTAGAAAAATTCCGAAATATTTTTCACAAATTATTTCTATTTCTCTAAGCTATTACAATAAAATTTGAAAATTTTAAATAACTATAACATTGTATTTATACATGCATATTTATTGTTAAATTCTGAAAATTCAAAGGAAAATTATTTAAAAAAGAAAAACTTGAACCTTTTGTTGAATGTGAAATATTTTACAAGTTATTTCTCATCATTTCAACCTAAAATAACAAAAAAATTTGAAAAATTATCTAAAAAGAATTATATTGCAATATATTGTAAGCACATTGATTGTTCAGTTTTGAAAAGTTGATGAAAAACTATTAAAAAACAAACAAGTTATTAAGAAAATAAAAACTTGAGCCTTTTGTTGAATGTCCTGACGACAAAGACGAGAATGGAAAAGTAACACCTGTCTTAACTTCGTTTCACTCGCTCGACAAAAATAGAATATCTAAAAAAAACAATAAAAAACAAAGTACATTTATAAAAAAAACAGTTAAAAAAACGTTTTTTTGCAACACTAATTATCGTACATCATTAGGATTAATATTTTCTACTTGCCCAGTTAAAACAACAACAGAAAACCTAATAGGATGAATAAATGGTTTTAATTTAGTAAGACATGTTTATTATAAAAATTTAAACTCTACATTAAAAAATAAATACATTTAAAATACAAAATTTATTTAAAATGAATTATCTAATGTCAAAACAAACAGATCAATTTAACAAAGGAAAATTAAACGAGATAGATTCCTTATTTCTGATATCCTCTAAGTGCGTTCACCCTTAAACATTAAATTTGGATTGTTTCATATTTTATGAGCACTAGCCTTAGAGGCGAACCGCACTGCTGATAAATAATCCCTTATGAAGACCTACTTAATTTAAACAACAAAAGAGTTAGGACAGGATTTAATTATTTAATTTACCAGTGAGACGGTTAATGTAAATATACTTTCATTGAGAACCCTAGAAGGCCTACCTAACATATCCAGAGAAAAAAATGTCAACATGAGAGATCAGAAATAAAAATTCAGGAGGTTGATGTGATATAGAGGATAACAGCAAAGGAGCTAAGAGCCTGGTCAGTGTTGTAAAAATGTTATCAACACCAGAGGCATTTTGTCATATTAAGAAGTGTTAAAACTGAATTACCTAAAAAATGATTTAATTCAGCCAAGTTTTTAGGTTGTTCAAAAATAAAAGACGATGCTCATCACAAATCAAAGTTTGAAAACTTGCAAACTATTTTGCAATGCTATGAAAAAATTGTTCGTAGTCCAGAAATAATATATCACTAAAATCGATAAATAATTTGTGGATTAATTATTCAAAAGAAACTGCTACTAAAGACGCAGAAAATAAGATTAGGCAAGGACGCAGAACTTATTCACAGGTAATCAATCTACCATAGTCTTATTCCTCCGATTTGTTTAGCTGGGAAAACAAACTGATTAAAGTAGCATCTGTTCACATCTCGCCACTGAATTAAACTTCTAAACATTTGAAATGACAATTACAAATCACTCTCTTGCGGGCATTAACGTGAAGGAAATTTTCAACTTATGCCCTCACCGTCAGGATTCGCTGTTGTACTGAAATTCTAAATATTGATAAGGGTTATTTTTGGGCTGTGACAAAGATCAGCCACTATAAACTATTATTGACTGTTGAGGCGATGGTGGGTGCAGAGGATCTTTTCAGCAAATAGTAGATTTTGTCAAAAAAAAAATGTATTTTTTGGGGAAATTTTTCTCTAAAATGAATATTTATTGAAATAATAGGTTTCTAAATCTTGGTTTAGGCACCACTTGTAGAATAACGGGGAAAAAATATTAAAATTTTATTGTATTTCAGTACCTATGTCAATAATTAGACAAGAAAAGATAAAAATGGTAAAACAGGGACACAAAAGATTAAGTTGAAGAGGTGGTGCCAGTTCTACATTGAAAATAAATGTGGTTCGGGTTTTTCTGGCAGGTGAAAGAAAAAGATGAGAAAAAGAGGAAAAAAGAACTGACTTTAGGTGGAGCAAAGTAAGAAGATTCGTCCAAGACATAGAAAAAAGGAATGTTATGCAACAATGATGATGAGGATGACAACACAGGAGGATAAAAGCTGCTCCAATGATAACATAATTTTTATATGCTGTTAAGTATATCTTGTTGAGGGATTTAATTTTCAACAATTGAATTGTTTCACAGGTGATTATAAGCTAATACTAAAGATTTCATGGACCTTTCTACATACAAAACATTTGGATCAAATTTCTATGGGTAAAATCCAACAAAGTTTAAATACAAATAAAAAAAATAGATAAATAATTTTTCAGAATTCATTAATAATTTATATTACATAGTTTATGGGTATTTATTGACCAATATGTAGTGCTCTGCTAAATTAAACACAAACTGAATAAATGATTTGAAGCCAATAATTCCTATAACTATATAATTTTTTCAAATATCACAATATATAGTTTTAATCCTTATATTAAAATTTCCAATATATTTACATAATTATAACCAATAGGTATTTACATTTAACTTTTAAATAATATAATATATATAATAATACAACAAACAGATTATAGATTATTTACAATAACAAATTTAAAATAAATCAATATAGTTACTATCAAGGTCTTAATATTGAACTGTTTAGCTTTTTTTTTTATTATAGAATATTATACAGCACATTAGCTACAATGGCAAAGAGCGCTGTCGCCAACAGCATATATATTGAATGGAAAATGATAAATAATATATATTATATGGAGTAACATATATTAAATGGAAAATGATATAATATATATTATATGGAGTAGCATATATTAAATGGAAAATGATATATAATATGGAATACAATATATATACATTAATTGAAAATGATTATTCATTAATACCAACAACTCAATATATTTTAAAGCAAAAACCTCAGAATTGAATGTAAAAATGCTACAAGAGATGCAAACTATAGGACTATTATCAAATGGTTAACAAAAATGGAAATACAATATTTCTTACAATTAAGAACATTTATGACAAAAAATAATTTTGATTGCTAAACTGAAATGTTCCAAAAATGTCAAAACTTAAAATTTTTGGAAATGTGAAAAAATTTGTCTGATCACTTTCCCGGGAGCGGATTGGCTGCTCCGGCTTTGTGGAACTCGGGGCCATGCACTTCAGGAGTGTATGTCAGAAGGACAATCATGACCCACATATGCAGCAGGAAAATGTAGACAATGATGAACACGCGAGCGATAGGATATCGTCTAAGGAAGACTCCGAGTCTGACAGAAAATTTGTCCAATGTGGAATAAACCCGCTTCACTCTTCTGGTCACACCTCCATCAAATGGAGACTCCACCATAAATGTAGGCATTCTGTTCCGTACTGCAAAACAATTGTAATCAGTTTAGTATCATTGTAGTAATCGTAAATATACATTAATTATTTGGTTCTAGATACAACACTAAAGCTATGTAAGAGGCATTTGTCATTCAGGTAAATAAAAGGTTGAGAAGACCTATCTAACATAAATGATTTTTTTATCATTATTATTATTATAGAATATTATACAGCACATTAGCTACGGAGGCAAAGAGCGCTGTTCTGTGTAGGTAACAATTGGGTGATGTTGGGATTTATTATTTTTCTTTCTATATTTCATTCCCTAAATCAACTCATTGAAAATTCTCAATAAGTTATGAATGGATTGATTAATTATATAGAGTTTGGGTAAAGCCCGGCACTGGACCTAGAAGGCATTCAGCACCCAAAGTTATGAATGAAGCAATCTGTTCCAGCAGTGCCTTCATAGTTCGAGGTAAACAGTGTTTTTCTTGATGTCTTTGATAAAGATTGCATTCCAATAAGATTTGTTTAACTGTTGGTAGGATATTACAGCACATAGGCTCTGGGGGGTCATCCATTTGTCATGAGGTAACTATGTATTATATGTTATATTGGAATGTCTAACTCCAAACAATTAGATTCCCAATTTTTTTTTAATTTTGACCAATTGTTCAAAAGTTACGGGCAAGGTCATTTTTGAGTCAAGCATTGACCTCGCCTTTGACCGAAGGCTGTAACTTTTTCCTATTTATTGTATACAAGTAAAATTACATTGAATTAATCAAAAAAGCACAAGAATTCCAAAAGTGTTTTAATAAAGCATTAATAAACATTTGAAAAAAGAAACAAGTTCATAATTTTAGTAATATTATTGTGTGTTTAAAAAACAGCTGACTATAGTCGCATCTTCAAATCAATTTTATCCGACAAAATTGAAATATATGACAGCAAAATGATGTCGCTTTGTAGCTAGAATACAACTTGAAGTTTTCCAAAACAATGTCAGCTGTTTTTTATACCCACATTAATATTACTAAAATTATTAACTTGTTTCTTTTTCAAATGTTTATTAAAACTAATATCACACACATTTCTAATATATACTTTCAAACTGGACATTAATTTACAAAAGTAATGAAAAGTTTGTTGTCATCATACATCTGACATCATTTTTAGAACCAAAATTTACTCGAACTTTTAAGGGAATTCGGCTTATATTTCCATATAAATGTATATATATTTTATTTGAAATGTACTACTTACTTACTTTTTTTTACTTTCTCCATTTATTGTCTGTTTTCCCTAAGTTTATTTGAAATGTAACAAAAAATTAATATGCTTTGCAAGACAAAAACGTCAACAGCCTTGGCCACGTTGAAACACCGCTTCCCGTATGATCAGCGAAGTTAAGCAACGTTGGGTCTGGTTAGT
>JARUHE010162953.1:0-14007 GCA_031471125.1 Archaeomysis grebnitzkii | reverse complement strand
ACGTCATGACACATGACCTCACGATGACGTCACGAAATATAAAATTTTGCCAATGTCAAAATATGCATAATTGAATTATAGATATACTTAGAAAGTTTCAGATCGAAAGCTCAAATTGTTTCTTTTTTATTAATTTGTATTCATTTTTCCAATTCTCGAGTTCAGTACCTCCTTAAGATGCGGAAAAGCAATTATAACATTTTTAACCTAACCTAATCAACGTAAATAACAATAACAGTAACAACCGTAACAGGGAAGATTACTGGACGAAGAAGATAAAGTTAGTTGTTTATAGTAATGACGTATGCTGGTTATTGTGACCGGCCATTACAGTTGTTACTATCTTATTAGTTATAGAATTAGGTTAAGAATGCTTTTCCGCACTTTAAAATATGTTTATAAACATCCACACATAAAAAATCAGATATTTTAGTTATAAATAGTCGAAATAGAAAAGTGCACCTTGTAAATATTGACCCCAACTAGTATTTGATGGTATCACCAGCCCAATTATTTTGAATAAAATAAAACTTAAAAGATAAATATTTATTATGAAACTAAATTATGCTTATATTAAGTATAACTTAAAAAATCACACAATAGCTTTTGTTCATAAAGAAAAAAATTACTGGAAATAAAAAAAAAGGTTTACATTAAAATACTCCGGCAAACATATTAATATTTGTGGTGAAATGTCGAACATAAAATAAAAAATTCTTCAATTTTTTACTTTTTTCAAATTTTAATAGGCGTCTGACATTACGTCCCATCACTGTATATATGTGTGTATTATATACACATATATATCACAACATATACACATATTCATATGTAAGGCATATATAGGAATATTTCTCAAACAATTGATTATTAACTTTTGTATTATGTATAGCTCTCAAAAACTAAGTAGGACGGCTCTCATGATCTTACAAAAATAAACCAACCAATATACTGTCGTGACAACGTTACATAATAGAGTAACGGCGTTATTCTTATAAATTTTGCTTTTTTTCTGGGTTATAGTACTGATTGATTATAGTCAAGAAACTGTTTTAGCCACTCTTCAAATATTTGGTCGGGTAATTCATTGTTGAAATTCCTCCGAGTATTCGGTTCAAAGGACCAAAAATATGTAGTGGTGAGAAGTATCAAGCAAAGCTAGATTCTGTATTGTGGTTTTAATGAGAACCACCAATATATTATCAACACAGCTATTTTAAGAGCCTCTAAGCTTGGTTGGAAGCAAAACGAACTTGCATAAACAGTTTAATTCACAATAGAGTATGTGCAAATGATTTTATTTACAATAGAATCATGCATACACCAAGTAACACAATAATCAACAGGTGCATAACATGGATGGTGGCATTGACAAACAAGTTCAAGCAGGTTAATAAGTAGTGACATAGAAAGGACAGCTGAAGGTTTGAAAGCAGAAAGGCAAGGCATCACGTTTTAATCAAACTTCCAGCCATAGTTAGGCAGTGTATAAATGTTCAGATTTATAAATTAGTTATTTATTTTACAGTACATATGATTTGTATACTTTTAAAATTTTAGGTAAATTAGTTTTACATTGAAAAAACAAACATTATTACAGTAAAGATATTTTTGAATGTGCAATATAATAAATGTCCATAAATACAGATAAAATTACTTACGTCCTAGTGAGGACTTCAAATTCAAAACTTCAATAATTGTTGATGTTTTTAGGTTTAATGTATGCAATCTGAAAAAGATTTTCAGAAATGAGTGATGATCTGCTGGACTAAGTTTATCGAGACAAACATAGCCCAACACACCTGGGTCAACTGGAGGTCAACAGAAGGCATGCACATACACAATCTGCAAAAAAATTGGTCAAATAAAAAAAAAATTTACATAAAGGGATATGGTTTCAATGGGTCAATGTAAATTGGGTTTATATTAACAAAATAACGTCAGACCTGCAGGATCAGATAGTCGATAGCACTCGACGAGTATATTGGTTTACCACCCATACCACAGGGATGATTGGATGTGGGAGCATAAGAATATCAGATTTAAAGGAAAATTGATTAAAATGTGCTTCACCAGGCGACAGGATTGGCAGTACATAATCTAGGTATAGAACCGGCTATCTAACCTATTGTCTTGGTAAGTAATCATGGTTAGATAGCAGCAGATGCCAGGTTAGATATTGGTGTTGTATTTAATATAAAACATCAAATATAATTAAAAATGCAAGCATACATCATAAATCTTCAACATTATCAGCTTATTTTTTATACAGTCTGATAATGGTTGCATTTCAGGTGTTAATCTGGAATTACAGCACACAATATCCTTAGGATATTGGAATAGTGCAAGTCAAAAACTTTTACTTAAAGATGTTCATGTGCCCAGTTCACCCTTGCTAATAAAATAGGTTTACTTCATGGATATTTCTATGAAATTCCCATATTAAACTGTTTTAGATTACTAACATCGCAAGTAGGAAAAGAAACTCGAATATTAATATAAATTTAATTAAAAAAATAAATCTAAAATGTTCACTACGTAAATGTCTTATAACCTTCACTATACATGCTAGACATAGATTATTTTATTTTTATTTACACAATGGGGTTAATTAAATAAAAAAAAATTGTCAATCTTGAAAATTACACACTAAAAATATCTTGAAGGAAGTATTGCAGTAAGTTGTGGGTTTTCACCATAACCAAGTAATTTCTCAAGAAACACTAATTCATTCAATTAGTGGAGGCTTGCAGACTAAATCATTTTCACTTCTTTACACTTTTGAACACACAGTATTAACACTACTTACTGAAAGGACCAATTCATCCCATTCTATAAGTTAATTTTCAATGTATTTTTGTTCTTATTCAGGAGTTAAAGGATTAAACACTCATTTTGCTAAATTTGTTCAAGGGGCCGAAAACTCCACTAATTTATTTATTGATTTCAGCATTTCAAAAGAAAATATATTTGATCGCCCAATGTTGATTTTCACCGTTTTCAAAACCCTGAAAAACACAAGAAGTTGAAATAAAAAACTTTCAAAACAAACTAATGGCACTCTTAATCAAGTCTATAATAAAACTAAATTAAATAGGACAACACCTACAACACACAACTTTTCAGGATTATATTTTTTGAGATCAGTCTAAAAAACTTTGACTAATCACGGTTATCACATTCTTGGTCAAAAATATCTTCAACATTTCCTCACAGATGCATCATCTATGATAAAATAAAAGGATTATTTTGAAGGCTGCAAACTTATTAATGAAATAATCTTTGTATCTTTGGAAAGCTTGCTGAAATTAAAATGTAAAAAAATACTTTTGGCAATTAAAGCTTTTATTATTATTATTTAGCATCTCAAATTTTAAAATATTTAACCATAGTTTACGTACTTGATGAATAGTATGAACGTTTATACAAGATTGTATAAAAAATACTACTAGAATTCAAGAATAAGTAAAGTAGTTAATAAATATTAAAAACAAATCAAATTGCTATTTTCAACTAAAAAGGTACCTTCCAGTGGTTCACAGGTCGTAGCACCTTTTTGGCTCTCCACCAAATTATTATCCTTTGATATCGAAGTCAATTTGTCGGTGTTCAAAAACTCATTCTCAGCTTCCTTGTCGATATGGAAATGTTGTTTTGTACTTTACTGTTCATGCTTCCACACTCAAAGCTCACTGCAATCTAAATCTGTAGAAAATTTGTTGTTTTACTGATAAGTCGATTAACTTCACCAATGTTAACTTATGGAACTTTATCTCAGAAGAATTTGTAATATCCAAATATAAGCCCAGTGGTGTGCAGATGTATCACAAATCTCGTTGCAACATTTTGTGACCTGTTCACATGCTCGGTCTTGTTTGTTTCAAATATTTTTGTATTCAGAATTCACCAAGAGTTCGGAATCACAGCTTATAAAGTGAATATTTTTGGCAAGTATAATGCATGAATGAATACATAAATAAATGAACCTATGCCCAGCATTGTACCTTGTGAGTATTCAGCACCTTTAAACCACTATGATTGAAAAAGATAAAAAACAATGCAAATTAAAGCCAATAGATTTGAAAAAATCAAATGAAGTTCAAATCGGGATGTCATTATTTAGAATCCTCAAAAGAGGAAGCCTGGTCTAAGCAAATCATACCCTCACCCGATTAATTTGTAAGAATGTGTCATGACTACTGATAATAAACAGTAAGAATTTGTTATTGATGTGTTTAGGATAGTTTTTTTAGGTTATTTTATAGCTTGACAAATATATCTGAACTTATCCATTAAAATGTTAGGAGTTTATTGCTTATTTATACATGAAATTTTCAAATAATTTTATGAAGACAATTTTTTGCATGAACACAACACTGGGAATACCACCTATACCAAATATGTATTCACACACCACTGGTAATATGGGTAATCATAAAAACTATATCTAGATTATACATACACATTTTAATGCATTATCTTTTTTATTTTTACATAAAACCCAAATGAAAATTAAATTATTAAATAAAAAAAAGAGACAATTCATTTGATATTAGATTAAAATTCTGGCATTACGAAAAAAGAATATTTTTGTGACGGTAACCTCATTATTTTATGTGAGATATACATTTATTGGTTGCCATGTTATGATAAACACTGACAAACAGATTAGCTCAAACAACTATCATTTTAATCAGCTATGTCATAAAAAAGAGAAATTTATTGTTTTTCTGGACTGATTTATTTTTAATTGTAACACTACCAACCTTTTTAGACTGTAACCAATTATTACAACATAAAACATATTTGAATCAATTTGATTGTTAAAGTTAACCAATCATTAATATGTCAAGTCACGATTTACTAATACCGAAATATAATCTTCAATGTAGTAGATGTTAAGTTTTCTTAGTTACAAAAAATTATTTATGACAATAAGTTAATATTATAAACAATATTTTGACCTGGTCATTTGTTTCAATGGGTAATCAGTAGAGAAATATTTTGAAATTCTAGAAACATATGATGATGATAACAAAAACCATAGAAGCTAAGAAACTATCACTGATGAATATTCAAAAGATGAAGAAAGAAAATTTTAAGTTTTCCAGAAGAACAGTTGCCAGTTAATAAACATGCCCATTACAAAAAACAAACCTGCAAATGGTGCATCGGTGATTTAAGAGTGCATAACATTAATTCAGAGAATTAAAACCAAACAGTGGCTGATGATCTTCAATCTCCACATGAAATAATTGAACTGTTTTTAGATGATTAAGCAGTTAGTTCTTAGAAAAATCAAATGTAAAGTTTGATGCACAATCTGGAATGCACAACTTTATACTGCAGGTGATGAAATATAAGTTTGTTATAATACTATTATTGTACGGATATCTAGGTAAAAAATATATTCGTAACGGAGTTAGATTTATGAAATGAAACAGTTGCAAGCTCAAGGAGTTCGAAGAGATTTGATGGAAATAATTAAATATTTACATGCAGCACACAATAAGGACCTTCCACAAGACAATAATTTTGGCAAAAATTTGAATAGAAAATTGATCACATGTGGTTAAGTTTTGGTTCAACAAATGTAGCAATAAACAAATCTATAATTCCCTACTATGGAATGCACACATCAAAATAATTTAAATGGGGTGAACAATTCGTCAAGTTATTAAGAATAGGTGACTGCTGTTCCATTCAGTTATACCATATCAGAAGATTTATATCAGGGTAAAGGTAATGATAAAGAACAAAGATCTATTAAGAATGGGATTTATCTGTCATGACATTTATAGACATGTTGGAATCAAAATATCCTGGGAAAAATTATTTTTTGACAATTTATTTACTCAGTTGCATTATTATATGAAATCCAAAAAATGAGTCATTCATAATAATATTGTAGGAAAATTTTCTTTTAATGATAACTCAAAACTTATTAAATGTTCATGAGAAAGTGAAAACCCCTTTTTAGACAAGGACAACAACATATTGATGGTAAAATGGAATGACGATGTAGTTGTTATAATTTTATCCGACCAAAGTGTGTTGCATCCTACAAAAACATAAGTAATGCTTGGATGTTTGCCTGAGAAGGAGGATTTTCTGGGGATTTGTTAATATTCACTCAATCATTTATACATTATCGGCTTAAACAATTTAGTTCATACAAAACATAAAACAAAACAAAAAATCCACATGTAGCATTAGTTACAATGTCTTCAGCAGCTACCCAGTATAACAATATCAGTCATCAAATTATTAAAATTACACCTAAGGTCAGATGGATATGCAAACAATACCATTGGCAACCAATATATATATTATATATGTGAAAAATGCAGTTATATTTAAAGTGTTATGTAGATTAGCTTTGTAGCTAATAAATTAATTTATTAATTGATGAATTATATATATATCACACATTACTGTATTGTGTTACATTATGGATATAAATTAATTCATAACAAATCTGAAATGACAAAAAAATACATTACATTATATAAATTTTTATGGCATAATTAGAGTTATGTTTTCAATCACCTTTTTTGTTTGTTTTGGATCAACTTTTTTTAAATTAAAATTTTATCACTATTTTAATATTGTAGTATGATGCTACTTTGTTTAAAACAAATGTTTTTGTGTTCTTATTTACAACAATAGAGATATATATATAACTATAACTTAACATTAAACTGAGTGATAAAAAGTATAATTTATATGGAGTTTTAAAAAGGTATTATTAGATACTTTATTTTTTTGTTTTCTAAGAAATTTGTTAAAATTTTATTTTTAATTTACTTTGGAAACAAATATTGATTTTATATTTTTTAAACCTTCCATTTTATTATATTGAATTTATCATTAATATCTTTTAAAATAATAATACAAAATAGAACTAACAAATAAAAACAATAGGTTGCATGTGTTCTTAGTAGTGCATCAATGCACCAGGTCTCTGATATGGCATTCCCAGTGGTGCACATTTGTACCAGTATTTTTATCCTTTTTTAACAAAATATAGTACACTGAAAATTTGAAATGTTGAATATGATATAAGCAATACCAATTAGACAGGCTGTATAAATCTTAAGTTACTCCAAGAGTAATCGATTGTTTGTATATAGATTTTGGGCAGAGTCCGGTACTTTACCTATAAAGTATTCCGCAACTAGAGTCGCTAAAAGAAGGTCGTCGAAGTATGGGAACATCTCGGTTAATCAAAGAAGCAAGGCTAAATTAAATTTAGTGAAGAAAGAAAAACTTAACCCTTCTCATTGAGATCATTTGAATTTTTCAATTTCTTTAGAATTGGCAACTTAATATTATCTTGACTTGACCTGGCTTCAGGTAATTCATTGCCCATTCTGTGAAAAAAACATTTTATTATTCTCATAGGTGTTCAAAATTCAAACTTCAATAAAAATTTACAATAGCAAAAAAAAAAGAAGGTATGATAGAGCAGAATGTGTATCCTAATACAATTCTAGATAATATGCATAAAACAACTTCCAAGTGAATGAAATTTGTGACTGAGTAGAGCTTTAAGCAACATAACCAATATGAAATAGGCTACAATGATTTATAGCATACACTCCAATAACTATTTTTATCAAATCGCCAAGTTCACAACAACTTAGCTACTTTAATTAATTAAATATTTTGAAAACCATTTTATATTAAAACTTTTTCTAAAAATGAAAATAATATTAACATTTTTTCCAAGTAGTGATTTTAGTCTCTATCACCTACTAAGAAAAAAACCCAGAAATTATTTATAATATGAGGAGAAGAAAAATTTACTTTTCGTTAAACACTAAAGACATCAAAATCTACTTATACAATGTCTTGTAATAAAATTTGAATAAATACATATATAGTAGTAAGAAGGTTTGTTTGAATTCGTTGAGCGAAATAATGTCAACTAAAACTAATATTAGTTGAAATACATTTACATAGAAGCTCATTTTTGATGCAGTCATTGCCAACAGGGAATATGCACGAATCTGGAACATTTTGCAATGCATCTTCAAGCCCTTCCTCAACTTGTGAACCTGAAATGTTAGTAAATAAACAAACCATTTTCAATATATAGGCAATCCCCATTTTAACATATAGATGCTGCATATTAGTAAAGTGTTCACATACAGTGGTTCATAGAAAATGTTCACATACAGTGTTTCATAGAAAGTGTTCACATACAGTGGTTCATAGAAAGCATTGTGATTGAAGGGATGACTATGAAAAAAATACTTGTTTCTCGCAAAATGTAATGTAAGCACAACCAATTTTAACCGAACAAATACACAATAGAAAGAGAAAGTGATACAAAAAGTTATTTAAAATGTAACAATTTTGTTTGTGTTAAGTTTTTAGTGTAGTTAATCAAAGTTACAGTATTTAGGCCAAGGCATGTTTGTAGTTAATGTGAAGTGTGTTTTGTACGTTAAAGTGGGGATTGCCTGTAAACTCGAACTTTCTTTAGAAAAATAAAATGCATAATTGAAAATATTTCAAACAAACAGTTTTAAAGTATTAGTTTAGAATAATTATTAGCTATGTCTAAGCCACCCAGCGACTATTTAGTAGATACATTTAACAAAGTAAAAAATCTATCCCATAAATTTATTTGATAAACAAATATGAAAATTAGGTACTTCTGAGCATTGATTTCAAGGTCATTTGATAACTTTTAATATACCTTTATATTGTCATAAGACAGTGTATGAAACAACAAGTACTTTCTTCTGGCATTTTAGAATGATTTTGGTATACATACAGAATAGTGCTCCCAGTAGGTATGATATGTATTACATAGAATACCTACTGAAAACACTATTCTGTATGTATACCAATATCCTTTTAAAATATGAGAATAAAGTACTTGTTAATTAACACTGTCATAAGAAACCTGCATACTAAGACGACGAAATGTAGCACTATGTCTTATTTGATAAAATTTTGAACAATTTGAAGGAAATGTTGTGCTCATATCTAAAAAATTATGGAACATTCTGGAAAATGAATTAGCTATTTTTAAACCTATGAAGTCATCATTAATAGATATACACAGTATGATTTGACAACTTAATATAACACACAGTAATACAGTTAAATTTTCTAGTAAAAACAAATGTTGCAGTGAAATATAAATTAGAATACCATAAGAAAAAATTACTTTAACACATTAGTTTCAGTAACAAATTTAGAAAAAAACTAAGTTAGCAACAATAATTGATATTAGTAACATAACCACAACCAATAATTAACAACAGCTTTAGCAATACAAATTACAGCAAACTTTTAATTTACTAGTGATTATAAAAAGACAGAAAAATTATTGTAATATGTTATGATTAACACTTTATTGCTAATTTACCTCAATCCTTGCTTAAAAAAGATGACAAATACATTAATTTTATAGATTTAAAAAATATTTTTTCCAAAAAAAACAGTTCTTATTCATTGAAATAAGAACAAAACAATTAAAATAGATCAAAATGAACTGAATTAAGCCACCTGATTAACAAAGGCCAGCAAGCCACTATGGTGGCATATCTGAAATTGTCATTTATAAGTCGGCAAGCCAATTTATTGGCTCGATTTTATGTGGATTTTAGCTGTGTATGGGTCATCAGAGCCAAAATATTGGTCCTTCATTAATTAACACTACATTGGTAAGTCGGTGAAACCGATATCTTGGCTTTGACAATTTATGGTTATAATGCGGCAGTACATGCTCATTTGTTGTAGAGCCACCAAAATGGTGATTTTTATGAGACTTATTTCATAGTGTCAAGTGGAAAAGGTTAAACTGAAAAATAATAGTAAAGTGCTAGAGTAACTACAAATATCATTAGCTATGTGCCAAAATCATTTATTAGTTGCATTTGATCATTCTAGCAATAGTCATCAATGATCATTGCAGCGGGACACTGCCAAGTTTATTTCATTTTAAAACAATAATAATAGGCTTTATTATTAAAAACTAATTATTTAAATATAATTTTCTGCTTTAAGAATTTTAAAATTTGTTTGAAGCCTATTATAATAAGTGAACTGATACCATATTTTTGTGCTAGCAGCATGCCACCAACAGTCATCGATGACTATTGCTAGCACAATCAAATGCAACCATTATAAACACTAAACTGAAAAACAATAATAAATAATAGTAGAGTGCTAGAGTAACTACAAAAAAACAGTATATGCACAAAAAGTTGCTCATAATAAACATTTACTGAAAAATTAAAAATACAAGTACATATAGTCCCCTCCAGAAATTATTTTGAAACAAACCTAACATATCTCCAAAAAGCTTTGCAAGCTCAAACAAGTATGAGGAAACTTGTAAACGAATTAAGGCTGTAATTGAGTAAAAGTTATACAACAAAAATACTATATATATATATATATATATATATATATTTTATTTTACCAAAAAAAATTATTCTGGACATTCCTGTTAAATAAAAATCTTTAAAACAAAAATAAAAAAAAATACTTCATTGAAAGTTTTTAAAACAACCCTACTATTAGCCTGACACATATGTATCCTATAACAAACCTTTGTATTAAGGTTGCCAGGTTAGAAGTAGGTTTCTTTTAAGTATGGTGAATGATTTGATAAGTTGTTTTTTTTAACTTTTTAAAGATCAGAAACCTCATTTTTTGGGGTATGTTAGGCTTGTTCTAAGATCTTTATGGGTGGGTTATATTCTCAAAACAAGCTCAAAAAAGGTACCTCCAACCAGAAGAATATAACTATTGCTACAACAAGAACACTACTTAATACATGCATATACTGACCATAAAAAGACTTTATAACATTAATTTGGTGATCTTAACGAAAAACATTTCTTTGATAAACTTCAAATATAAATCTGAAAGGAAAGAATATTAATTTTTATGGAAATGAAAAATTGTAAATAATTTACAAGTTTGATGAAATCTCAATAACCATTAATTTTTCAGAACAAATAAGTCATGGCAATACTGATTAGAAGATGATAATGAACAACTCGTGTTAAATAAAAATATTGTGTAATATTTAAGAAGTAGCTAGAGTGGCAGCACTGAAAACTAGATTTGCTTGAGGTCTCCAGCTTTCAAAGTTGCCTTCTTCATTATATTTACTGTCACTTATGCTTCTAATACCTCTAATAATAACTAAAAAAGATTTGATTAAATAAAAATTTAAAGAGTTAAAAAAATTTATTGAAAGATTATTTGAAAAATGAGTTTTTAGGCGAAAAGGTCAAAACTTCACAGTCGACGAGGGTCGCCTTGCAGTTGTCCGATTTAGCTAAAATTTTGCATAGATGGTTTTTCTGTTGATTGGAACAAGATAGGGTGGTGGGAGATATTTTTTAAAAATTTGAAAAATAAGGGCCATCCTAATATATTTACATGTATATACATATATAAATATATACACACATATATATACATACACTAATATATATATATATATATACATATACACATACATATACATACATACATATACATATATACACATACACATACATATATACACATACACATATACATTATACATATATATATATATAATTTTTTCCTTTTTAATTAAAAGTTTTTCTAAAAATTTAACAGATTTCTTTATAAAGGGTGGAATCAAATAAAAACTAATATTTTCATCTATATTATCATTGTGATTCATGATGGTATCATGTTTCGAATAGTCGCACTAATCTTTATCAAACCAATTTCATAAAATAAAATAGATTAAATTTCATACACTGTAAAATAATTAAAAATTAAGGCTTTCATGTGAAATTCTGAAATAAAGACAAAAAAAATGAAAGAAAGTTGACATCATTGACTTGAGCAATAGGACTCACAAATTCTGTTTTGGGAACAGAACGATGAGTACAAGAAAACAAAAACAAAAATAATTTAAGCTGGCACAAGAACATATCTCTTTGACTATTCAAGCTTGGCCAACACTTCAGGATGCAAAATGCTTTGTAAATTGTGAGTCCATTTTTATCTTTCTGGTATGGAATAATGCTGATGTTGTTGGTGATGTGGTCTCAGGTAACTGTCATTTGATGCATGTTTTGAAAGTGTTCTTTAACAGTACCATTTGCTAGGTGCTCAGTAATTCTTATGGTTAGTTGTTGATTGATAGTTTGTCCTATATAAGAATGATCTAATGCACTACACGTTGTTAATCTTTGTTGGGACAACAAAACTTTTAAACATTTCTTGTAGGACTCTTTCATCTGTTTTATAGCCATTGTTAAACTGATTTTCATAAAAACAGTGAATTTTCAATCGGTGTGGCAGATGAATTCATTTTTTTGTTCATAAATGTTGCGATGGCTGTGTCTACTATTATATTTGGGAAACCATTATTGACCACAAGTTGTTTTATATGGTGAACCTCCAATGTGAGGTATTGCCAGGTTGAAGAAATTTTATAGGGTCTATGAAGTAAGGTAGTGATTACACCTGTTTTACATTTTTGCGTACAATCTGACTTCTAATTAAGACAGTCGTCAACATTTGTGTTTTTGACGACATCCAAAAATGCCAGCTTGTTATTAACGCCCAATTCGTACAAACAACTTTATGATGGAATTGTCTTCAAATTGTTGTTTGAGACGAATGAGATGCTGTTCATTCTCAACTACAACAAAAATGTCATCAACATACCACAGTATTAAGGCCAATTTTGTAGATTTCACATTTGAAATGAAAAAAGAAGAAGAAAAAGGTTATCTGATTATGTTGACAACTTGACAACAGTTGAAGAATGACAATGTCACATAAGTAACGATAACTCAGTAAGTAAGCTTTCACTTGACAGCACCCTAAGGCAACACTGAATTTTATTCCTCGCTGCCAACAGCTTGGATTCTTAACTATGCTATTAGGTTAATCTTAACAACACAGACCCAATTTTGCATTTTTTTCTAGTTTTTAGCAAAAATAGCTTTTATTAAAACTTTAATATGATGAAATATGTCCATTAAGCTACAAATCATTGAAATAGATGCAATATTAAAGTAATTACAAAAGTATATATATGATAAATCATATGTCTGGTTACTGTTATATGTATAACGGTTGTCACTACACGGGATTGAGGTGTTAATTCATTCACAGTTTATATAATCGAGAAAATGCATTCTCAGGCGCGATAGAGCGTGCTAATAAATAATAAAAAAATAAATTAACTGAAAAAGCCTTTACATGGTAAAGGTTTTTGGAAAGTGAAATGGAAATGAAGGGGAAACAATAAGGTTCCCCTACCATTTCACAATTTCACAGATAAAGTAAGTAGGTATATCTGTCTCTTACCTCATGTGGCAACGTCGCCACATTAACGCTTTCGCATTACTGTTAGCAACGTTACCCCACGTGACTAGGTCAAGTAAATAGAATGCAATCGGAACTCTTCTGTATATAAAGGGTGGGGCACGGTCACATTTCTGACCCTAAACATACCTGGTTAAGATGACCAATCCACCAGTACTGCTCTGGCTTCCGTTGAAGTGGACTAATTTCCAGCTGCATCTGGAATAAGACATCAGATTATACATCACTGGAACCACATGGCATAACACTCACATGAACCTCAACCAATGGTGATAGAGATCTTTATTTTCAAACACGTTGGTAAACGATTTGCATTGTAAAATGCATTCTTCCTGCTCATTACCATGCTCTGCAGGGAGACATGATACGCTAATTTCGTTGTTGCCAGTTTAAGGTCCTACGTGTGGCTAGTTGGCGGATAGTATAGGAGCCTGGGTGACCACAATTAAAAGGTCACAAGGTACCTTTGAAAAGGTGAAAAGATTTCTCATCTTTGCTGACTCACATTTGAATGTGTTGACCTCATGCCAGGCTAGAACTTAATACCTCTATCCATGGATATCGAGATATCTAGCTACCCACTGGAGCCTGCTCAGTGTGATAACCAATCGTCACTGTACCCCAAGAGTTTGTACAGTAACTACCCAACTAGCA
>JARUHE010162843.1:0-14009 GCA_031471125.1 Archaeomysis grebnitzkii | reverse complement strand
TATGTAAATATATGTGTCTATATATATATGTATATATATGTATATGTATATATATGTATGTATATATATGTATATATATGTATATGTATATATATTTATATGTAAATATATGTATCTATATATATATGTATATATATGTATATATACATTTATATATATGTATATATATATATGTATTCTTGAAGGAAATGTTAAAATTTCGTGACAAATATTTCAAATTGCCGTTTGCAAATTTTGCATTATTTACTTCTTGTTGTCAACGAAACTAACAGTCCATTTTTTTCAAAATGTTTAGTTTCTAATAGCCTACTGGGTTCTAGTTCCGTTCAAAACATCTGGAGGGCTTTATCTACAAAACAAAAAATTAAAACTAAGTAAAAATTTAAAAAACATCTTAACACATTTTATGAACTAAATATTTCTAAAATTGACATTAAAATATAATAATGCAAAACTATAAGTATTATGTATTGTTAATACTAAAAAAATAAATATAAATTAAAATTAAAAAACTATCGTTAAAAATAAAATTAATACATTCAATATAATATATATAAAAACGAATTAAAAATACTATATATGTACTAGAAGGAATAATTAAACTCCTTAAAAAGTATTCATTGATCAATTCAAAATTTTAAAATTAACTTTAATTAAAAACAAGTTAAATTTGTAATACATTTATAACAAAATAAAATAACATTGATCCATCTCGAGCGTTCAATACACAGTTATTAAAAATTGAATGTAAAAATGAACGGTGTCCAAGATAAATTTTTTCTTAATACTATGGTCACTTGTAAAATAATTTAAAGTATTTATAAACCTGTTAAAGATAAACAAAAACAAATAATAAAACTGATAAAAACAGAAAACAAAAAATATAAAATTTCTGTAAATAACTAAAACAATAAAATAAATAAGAATTAAAGATTCAGATGCGACAATTTTGTAGAGACGGTGGGCTGTGTATATTTTTAAAAACTTTCAATGTGTTAAAAATATTCAAAATGGTGGTTGATTGATGGTTAATTTTGATATATCTGGAATTTTTCTTTCATAACCAAGCGATGACGTTCTTCTCTGTCGATGACTCGCGTAATATTGACTAGCTGTTCTCTTGTAGGTTTGGTGTTATGGCTAGTAATGGAAGGTTGTTGATACTGCCGTTTTGAGCGTGTAATTCAAACTTCTAGATATAGTGCATGTTGTTTGCGCAATATAAGATTCCACATCTCTGTGGCATAGCAAACAAAATTCTTATACTGCGCGACTCGGTCGAGGATTATTTTTCACATCCAGTGAGAAAGTTCGTTTCTTCGTATAATAAATTATGAAGTTGAGGTAGTCATCACTATTGTTGAACTTGATGTTAGATACAATTATATATTTGATGGTGACATGTTCTTTTACTTTATAATTGTCATGAAGATGTACTTTTTTGTAGTTAACTGTAGTTCAAACTGCAATAACGATTTTTTTTGAGTACCCAACAAAAAAATTGTTTGTTGCTGAGATTATTGTTAACTAAAATTTGTTTTATTTTGTCTACCTCTTCATGTAAAATTGTGCAACGCCAGGTATAGGCCCATTTTTTATATATTCATTCATTCTTCATGAAAAATTATAGATCACACTAATCTTATACCTGTCTGGGCACTGGCCAAATCATTTCAAACATGTTCCGTTATTTATTGGGTTTCGATTCTTTTGCGTAGTTATGCTGCCATTATTTTGATTTATTTCAATATCCAAAAAAAACTATTTTAGAACTAAATCCGACCTCGTACGTATGTTTCAGAATTAATTTCTGGTCTCTTTAAAAAACTTCCACATCATTCAAGTTCTTTGTCATTATAAAGATGTCCACATAACGAGTATAAATGTGGGGCTGTAAGTCATGTTAGCCAAGGTCGTCTGATCTAGGTAACTCGTATAAAAGTTGGCGAACGCTGGGTCTAAAGAAGAACTCATTGCAGCACCTTCAATTTGAAGATATAAAGGATGAATCCTTTGTATATATTTCCATCATTTCAAGTAATTTGATTTTAGGGCGATTAGGTTATGGTATAATAAGATAATTATACGTGTATTTTAAAACTAATTCAATTGTTTGGTCTTTGACACATTGGTAAACAAGCTTACAACATCGAGCGAAGCAAGTTGTCCATCTTTTTTCTAACTACTATGCAAGGTATCAATAAATTCGCTCGATGATTTGAGACTGTATGTACACGGAATACAAGGAGTGATTGTTGCATTTAGAGCTTTCGCCAGTTTGTATGTGGGCATAGGCATAAGAAATTGTGAAATAATAAGCCGAAAGGGATAACCTTGCTTATGCACCTTATCGCTACCATACATATATCTAGCTTTACAATCCCCAACTATTTTGACAAACTTAACGCCACCATTCAGATTACATTGATTTTAATCGATCTCTGTCCGCTTCACACATCAATCTTTCTCTACTATACTCACATCAAGGATCTGCAGCCAACATGTGGCGCTGATGAATGATTTAGGACTGAATTGCAAATAATCTTTCTGGCGATCTATCTAAAATAGTGGCGTTATCGAACTGTAAATGGGTTTCATATCCATTTTTTAGATGTTTTCAATATAATTTTATATATAAAGCATATGACAAAAAAATAATCTTTTCAAAATTTCAATAACAAATATTGATTTTTAAATTGATTGCTAGCTGAAAACAAAATTTAAAAAACTAATTAAGGATAGTACACCATTTGTATTACTACACAAACATTTGTTCCCTATTTTAAGGGGGAGTTAATATATTTTACGAATGAATTATCTTAAGAGTGAAAAAGACAACAATTGAAAATTTCATGCAAGGCAACGCATTTTATTGAAGTTGACATTACAAGAAAATTTTAATTTAATTTTCATCATTTTTAAAAACGTTCAACTTTACCATTTTAATTGCACATCTTTGTAAGTATTTGAATAATGTTCTATGTATATTCATTAATAATTTTATAGTATTAGAGTTTGCATTTTTTTAAAAAGTTGATGCAATTTAAAATATCGAAAATCGTGTTTATGCCAAAAACGTCCAAATTATAAACCATTTGCATGGACTTCTTCTGCCATGGATCGAACCCTTGACAGTCAATTGTCGCTGACTTTGTCACCCGAGTGAAAATCAACGAAAATGTACGACTGTGGAAGGTTCATAAAGTGAGGAGCAAGTCTTAAGCCTAAATTGTTTCTCGTTTAAGAAGACTAAAAAGAGGGAAAATGCCAAAACACCAATTAAGTCGTGTTCTTATTGTTTCTTCAACAAAATATTTGTTTTACAAATACCAAAACATTTGAAGCCATTTTGTTGTTTTCAACTGGAGACTTTTGTTTACAATTTCCTTGATTTTTATTCATTATTTATTTTGAAGAAAATGTTTTTTAGCTCATCAGTTGTTAAGAATTTTCATTTTCTACCTTTTAATTCATTACTTATTTTAAAGACTATTTTTTAAGGCATTACTCATTTTGAAGACTATTTTATTAATTATTTGTTTGCTTTGAAGATTCGACTTTTTAAAGTATTTAAAAAAATGTTTTCTTTATTTTAATGTGTTTTTTAAGTTTCTAATTCAATTAAAAACATTTGTAAACAAATATAAATTAATTTTCAAACTAATATTCATCAGGCTATTGGGAATTATAATTTTTATAGAATTCATATTTTTGTATCGTTTTAAAAGATATTGACAAAAAATATATTTTATAAAATGCTTTACCAAAAATTAAATTTACAGAGCCTATAATTTTGTATTAATTCTTGGGCTTAGTTCATTTATTTTGTTTTTTTCTTATCACATCGTTATGCTAAATATTGTTAATTTTGTATTTTTTCTTTTTTAAATTGAACTTTTTAAGTAATTCAATACTCAATACATTTTTAAGGCATTTCTATAATGTCCTAATGTATAATTAGCGTTATTATTAAAAAATTATGTTATTACAGAATGTTAAACTGTATTCTCTTGATTATAATAATTTATGTTTCAAGAATTTTTTAACATTTTAATTGGAACTGAACATGTTTAGAATGTTTGGTTACATTTTTGTGACATTTTTTTACAACTAAATTTTTTGAAACTATCAAAAATATTTTTTAATTATTTTTATCTTTTAATGCTTGTTTTAAGTTATTTTTAGTACCGTATATAATTTTTAATAGTTTAGTGTTTTGTAGTATTATCGAATCAATTTCCGCATAAACCATGTTTATCTATCAAATAAGATGAAGACTACTGTAAACCTGAAATAAAATAGGTTGATTATTCTAATTTATAAATCACTATAAATAAAACAAACAAACATTTATCTGCTCACATTATAGCATAATGATGTAGATTGATTTGTTTATTAAAACAAATTTTCAGCAAGTTTCTTTATTCTTCAATGGTACGATCGATGTCGTATTTGTCGTATGATGCTGAAAATAAGGTAACTGAAACGACACGAAATTGTCTTTGGTAATTTGTTGGTATCGTTGCCATAAACAAGCAAGTCAAATAATTGTCCATAATTGGCGCCTCTCTCCCGGCGATTGAGTTGGATTGTTTTGACGATTTCAGATTCACAGACGCGGCAATAATAATAATAATAAAGAAATTGTGGCGGCGGTGAGACCTAATGGAGTTGAACCTCTTATAACGACGTCCCAGGGGACAGTCGAGCCCTGTAATTGGCGATTAAAGGATCGAATTCTGTTATTGAACACCTACAAGGATATTCAATCCTTATGAACGTTTAATTAGGTTTTAATATTCACTCGAATCGCATAAATCCTTCGCAGTAGGAAACTAATCAGTTTGGGTGATGACGTTTTCATGTTTTTTATTCTAAATATATAAAACGCAAAAAAACCTCCGTGATTATAACCAAATAATGATTATCGGCTTTTATTGAATAAAACCAAACCTAAATAGAGTTCAATGTAAAGATGATTTTTATGTTGGTTTAGTACTTTTTCTTTAATTTAAAGTTTGCATTACAACTTATAATTTTTAAGTTTGTTTATTATTAAAAAAATTCATACATTATTTAATTATTTGTTTAAATTACTTCAAATTAAAGTTTACATTTTCGTAATGAATCATCCTATACTCAAACGAGAAATAATAATTGTGTAAAATAAATATACATGCAAAAAGGGAGCAAACAATTTTATTTATAAACTATTTTTGGTTGTAATTATTTGATTCTAAATTAGTTTAGCTGTTCTGAGGAAATAATGACGTATCTTTGCTTAAAAAATTATTCCAATTAATTGAGAAAACTATTACCATATTTTGTGGACTTCAATTGTATAAATGTTTTCATTATAAATCTTAACTTGTGTATAAAATGTGAGTTTTTTTCAAAACATTGATACAATTATGTCTCTAATTATTTCATAGGTTTATTTCTTATAATAATCAAACTTTAAGAAATCAGCTTGCAAATAAGTTAAATACATAGCTTTTAAACTTGAAAATACCAAACAATTGGCGTATGCATTTCACAGTGAGCCTTTTTTTCGTTAGTTTCCTTTAAAAAATTGGGTTTTTTAAATTTTGATTAACTTTTCACCTTAATTGTTACACCAAAACCCTCAACAGGGATAAACTAGCTTTTGTTCGTCTTTTGATTAGTTTAGTTTCTGTATAATAACTTTTTCTTTATTATTTATAAAGGTAAACTTTGGATACTAAATAAGCGTTAACTCCAACAATTGCTTGCCCAATGATGTACGGGTATAAACATTTGTGGACATTGCTGAAACAACTGATATAAAACATCGTTTTAACCCTTCAATAGAGACTAATTCGTTATTTTCAATTAAAATTCCAATGCATTATTGCACGCGCGGCGCTTCAAGCAAACACTCTGTAGTTGTTTGGCATGAACAGAATGTTTCGTGAGATAAAATTTAATATTTATGCGTCTGCCAACAAACATTTTATTTTATTTCAAAAACATTAAATTACATTAAACGAATATCAGATCCTCTTAATTTTTCAAAACAGATTTACATTAAGGAGAAATCCGTTTATTTTGTTCTTAACTGTTTACCACAAAGTTGTTTCTTTGTTCACTAATAATACAATGAATTTGATATTTTATTGTATTGTAAATCTTTTTATGAAATAAAATACAACTTCAAAGTATAACTTAAAATGCTTAAAGGTTTGTTTGAGATTATATCTGAATGTTTCGTTTCTTTATCAGCTGTTTTTAGAAAAAATAAAAACATGATTCTGTGTAGGACCTACTATAAGATTTTCTTTTGTCAAACCGCTTGATGTATAATTGAATAGTCACCGTTTGAAAAGTTATGGTAGTGTATATAAAGAGTACATACAGTAGGTTAGATTAATAATAATTAATAGTAATAAATAACAAATAATGATGGCAATACTACTACTAATACTAATAATAATAATTTGACCTAATTGTACTCTCAAGACTTTTGACACTGACCTAATTTCAAATTATTATCAACTAATGAGAGAAATGAAATAACCCCGACCTTAAAATTACTTTGTTTTACTAAAAAAACGGTTAAAAAACAATTCTATTCATAACGGAATTTTCTACCTATTAGTGTGCAAAATTTGACATGCCTGAAGTGCATTGCTAAAACAATCCATCTCTTTACAGTGTCCTTTGTTATCTTTTCTTATCTTTCCTTATATTTATATGTATTTTCTTATCCTTTGTTATCCATTAGCTATCTATTTTTATCCTTTGTTATCTATTATTTTCTGTTTTTGCCTTTTGTTATCTATTATCTTTCTTTTCTTGTCCTTTGTTATCCTTTAACTTTCTTTTCTTATTCTTGGGTGTTCGTTGCTGTCTATTGGTATCACATTCTTATAATCTAAATTTTGAAGGTTTCAAAACTTTTTTGCTTATTTAAAATTATACTTGAGAAACTAATACTTTGGGAAATGTAAGGGGGGGGGGGGAGGGAGAGATATGCATTACATTTTTCAAAAAATACTCTATGCAGTCCATAAATGTTATTGTTCATAAAGTCTTCAGTTATATGAAGAAACTAAATGTTCTTTATGTTTATTTGAACAAGCAAATAAATGTATTGAATAAATCCTATAAGCAATATTGTGTTTCTTAAATTAATAAAACTAAACTTAATTATTTATATAATCTTCCGAATTAAGAAATCAATTTACTCAGTCATCACGTGTACTAATACATTAGAATTAACTTAAAAGCGAATAATAACCTAATGATATAACAATCGGCAAATTTCCTAACAATAAAAGTGTAAAAAGATAAGTGGTTTGTCGTATTAGGGGCGAATAATTAAGATTTATCGTTCCAGGCCTATGTTTATTCAGACCGAAGCCTCCCCAAATAATGGGTTTCACCAGATAAGAACCACACATTAATGACGGCTTAGTCTGCGCTCGAGCAAACCAACTTCTTTGTTTGCTCAATTGCTTCTCCATTATATTTACATTACTGTTATTGTATTTTTTGTTTGTTCATCGGATCTCCATTATATTAAAAATATTTTATTATTATTCAGTTGGATCTGTTATATTTACATTAATATTATTGCATTTTTTGTTTGTTCAACGGATCTCCATTATATTTACATTAAAAATATTGAATTATTATTTATTCAGATGGATCTGTTGTATTTACATTAATATTATTGCATTTTTTGTTTGTTCAACAGATTTACATTATATTTACATTGCAAATATTTAATTATTATTATTCAGTTGGATCTGTTATATTTACATTAATTTTATTGCATTTTTGTGTTTGTTCAACGAATCTCCATAACATTTACATTGCAAACATCTATTTTTCTTTGCTAAATTGCTTCTCCATTAGATTTACAGCAGTATTATTGCATTTTTATTTATTCAGTTCGATAGCCGTTATATTTACATTAAACTGATTGTATGTTTGTCTGTTCAACTGGATCTTCAATGTATTAAATAAATATCATTATTGTTAAATAGGAACTCTATTATTTTTCATTAAAATTTTTTCATTTTTCTTTGCTTAATTGGGTCACAATATAATTGTATTAACATTATTGGATTTATTGTTATGGATAAATTGGAATTTAACGTCGAATGCTACAAAATAGGATTCAATTTATCTTAACATTTATTGGAACCTCGACTTGAAAATAACTTCTTAAATTGAACAATTATGAAGTTGCTATATATTGCTTACAAGCATCCGATTTAAATTGTATCATAGTTGAAAAACATCAATCTATTTTTCTAAAATATTCATTCAGCTGAAATATGGAAGTATCTTGTATTAAAAATATAAACTTGACAAATGATGAAATAAGTAAACACATCAGGATTGTAAAACAAAACAAATTGTTGTTGTTACTGCAATATAAAATTAGTATTCATTTCATACTTTGCATTAATTGTACACTTTAATGATCAAAATAATATAATGTTCAGTTTAATTATAATCATTTTACTTGTTAACTAATTCAGTAGATGATTGCATTCTTGTATTATCATATAGATGAACATGTAATAATTCACAATTTAATTAATAGATAATATCATTTAAATTGTTCATTAAAAATTTGTTTGATGGTCACCTCCTAAGACATTGAAACAATTCTTTCAATCACAAAAAAACGCTGAAGAAACATTTCTTTATTTTCTGCAACATTTCCAACAATCGCTTTTCCTATGAAAAATATTCTGTAGCATCTCATTTCTTTACCTGATTTTTAACGTCTTCATTGCTTGCCTACTTTTTAAGGACGCACCATGTGTCTGTTGCATATCCTTAGAGTACATGTCAGTTGATGTGGGTAGTAATATGAAGGTTGATATGTGAAGAGGGTCTGAGGTCGGTTAAGTTCAATTTCATCCAATAAATAAAAGCCACAAATATTTTATTATTAAACCCAACTTGTTTACATTTGTATTTTTAACATAATAGAAGTTTGGGAGTTGTTGTTAGGGATTCAATAATTTGCCTAGTGAGATTGTTTAAAATATATTATAGATGTTTGAAAAAAGTATTTGAAAACAAAACACGTTTTTTTTAATTTAAAACAAGTAATATTATAGTATTAATCTAGCTTATCTACCCATTTGATCATATATCTAAGACCTAAACAATGTTTGTACTATAATAACTTAAGATAGTTATATACACAACAAATTTAAACCAACTGTGGAAGTTAGCTATTTGCATATTTAATTATTATTTTCATAATAATAATTAATGTATGAATGTATAATTAATAACACAAGATTTGTTGAGATTAAATTTATTTCAGCCAACTTTATTAAAATTTTAATTTAAGGCTGAGACTTTCAAGTGAATTAGTTATATCTAAAAGGGTCTTGAGTTTAGTGCAACTCGATAATCAAACTCATCTATCATTTCTGTGGACGTTATTACCCGACATTGAATGTGCTTAACAGTTTTATTAATGCAAAGTTGCGTCTACTCACTTTTAGTTGAAATAGGTGATATCATAAATTTAATTATAGTGAATAATTATGTATTGAGCACAAGATAATTTTTCAATAATATAGAAAATTATGATAAATCACTGGACGGCTGAGGCCCGTGATTTAAGATTTCCTTCACATCAATGTCTGCAAAATCATAGAAAAAAAGTTTTTAGGCAATTTAATATCTAAAGATGGGTAATTTTAAAAAAAATCAAACAAATGATTAATTAAATAAATATAAAAATGTATTTAAATTTTTTTAAATCAAACAAAACTTATTAATTAAATACAAATAAAAACAGATTTTTATTACCTTTGTCTGATAATTTGGATGATAAAGTCGTGATTTTGGCGACAATAAAAGAGTTGAGGTCCCTTCGGTGCCTCTAATTATAAGGTTCCACCGAGCCGAGTCGCGAGGGTCATCAATGCCGTTGGGGGCGACCGCATATTTTTCTTCTTGAAAAAGCTATTAGTGTTAATAGCTTCGATTCCCACGGACAGTGCCAGACCGATGCCAGGTGCCAGGCAGGGATCGAGTTTCGTCGCAAGTCCCGAGCGGAACATTGTGGCGATTTTGAGGTTACGATGGTCAAGCGCCTATTTTTGGTGAGACTGTCACTTGAAATACGATCCTTGACACTACATTTGAGGGTTTGTCTAGGATTACAAAAACAAACAAACATTTATTCACCCCTTTGCTCGAAATTTGTCTAAAGAAATAGAAAATTAGGGAAATATGTTGTGGTTGTTTTGTTTCATTTATTTATATATTTTTTTTAAGTTCATCAGCCACCAAGTGTTTTTCATTTTAACAAAGAAATTGAAACAAAAAATAAAGTAATCTTATAATTTAAAAAAATAATATTTATGATAATATGAAATTATGAATCTTACAAATAGTCTTCTTATATAATCTATAGCATTTGAATAAAAACAATTTTTTATAACAACTACAATTGTTATAATTATTGCAATAATTGAAACAATTGTAATAATTATAATACCTTGTACATTTGGTATTGAGTCTGCGTTTGGTAATTGCTATTATATCGGCATTCAAATTAAAAATTCTAAAAGGAAATTCCAGTCAAGGTTGTTTCTAGGCCATCTACGTTACTCGAAAATTTCACTTTTTTTAAAAAGTGTTTTCATTTGTTGTCAAATAGTTCGATGTTTAATATAATAAAAAAGTATACATAGGCTGCATACATTCAAACTCCAATTATAAAATTATTTTTGTTTGAATTTCTAATGGTAAATATTATCATACATGTCTATTAGATAGAGGCATTGTAGCTATTACTTCTATGGTCTATTACAATAATGTCTTCATTATTAAAAAAATTAAGTTGTCCATCAAATCTTAAAGCAGGTTTACTTATCATTAAAAAGTTTGATCCTAAAGTTAATTTAATTTCCTTTCGAATATATAAAAAACTTTTTCTGCAGGAGAGCCCCGACCCCACAAGGTGTCTGTGTTGTTGGGAGGAAATTGCTGCGAAGGTTAACTTTAATGACTCTCATCTCTTACGAAACCTGACCAGGCGGTGTATTAGATGGCGACTTTTAGGCAGATAAAATCTCCATTATATGTTTCACATCTCCACCTAATAATATTCCTTCATAATTATTTCCTTTGGACACTGGGCTTGCAGATCGGATGTAATTCTAGGAAAATCATAGCATTAAGATGAACTTTTCTTTCCAAGTCGGAAACAGAACAATTTTTTAGAACCATCAACAGATATTGTTGGAAGTCCCCGCATAATCAAACTTTCTATGAACAGATTATATAAAAATGTTACAAAATAAAATATATTTAAAGGTAAAAACTTGTCAATCTTTTTCCTCTTATTGTCTTGGTGCAAGTTTAGTATCTATGTAACATCGATTTATAACCTCCATTTCCTCTTTGATTACCTTAAGTATATGTTGTTCATTTAAATTCAGAAAAAAACTTAATTTTATTTCTATTTATAGAAGTAATGTTATGTCCAGATGTTGGTCAAATTATGTAACGATATTTTCTCTAACATTTCCTACAGCAATTTCTTATTTCTTATAGGTTTTATATTTAGCAGAACAAATTGATTCTTTTGCTATTCATAATTTTTTCTAAAATTGACTTTCGAAACAATTTGATTTTGATTTCATTACAAATTAAGATCATTTTTCAATTAAAATGTTCCTACAAGTTTACTTAGAATTATACATACTTAATTTTTAATTTTAATAAAACATTGATAAGCCTTACATTTACTTCCCAATCTATTACACATTATAATTAATGTTTAAGTTGTGTGTACATGACTAAAGTACTGTCAATTCCTATAAAACATTACTAAAATATTGAAAAACCTTACATTTGCTGGCTAATCTATTGAACGTACTATGAATACGGTCCTTTGAATTATACAATACAATAACACATAATGTGATTCTTGAAAATAATTCTAATTAAATGTTAATTAATTCATTACATTGAATTAATCCAGATTTTATTGGGTTTGCCAAAGAATAAAAACAAACAATGTCGGCCTTGAATGTTTCATCACAGAACGGGTTTCAAACCTCGTTCAGACTGCCTGGCGCCTCCACTGTTTTCTGGGAATCGGTGTTGCCCAATCTTGGCGTAGTTTTAGCCGATCTTCGGTGTTTGCAAATTTATTTTATGGTTATTTACTCGTAATTTGAACATTGTTTTCGCCTCTTCTGCTTATCTTGAAGGAATATCTTATGGAAACTCACTCGTTCCTTTAAAGCTGTAAATTATAATTACATAATTAAATATATAAATTTAATAATTAGGTTAGGACTTTTACATTTCCAGAAATGTAACTTTATTAAAGATTTGCTATTTTTGGTGCGAAGGAAATTGTTTAAATATACGCCGAGACTTGTTTATCTTAAACGTTACATGTTCGCTAAAAGCACTTCCTTATGCAACAAAAGTTTTATAAAGGTTTTGGTTTCCTTTTAAATAACTTTCTTACATGTTAACTTTAACCAGAAATCAAATTTCATTAAATGTTGACATCTATTTATGGAAAGAAAAAATGTTTCAATTAAAACATGTTCTTAATTGTATTCAAATTCGAACAAAGATTTAAATTTGTATAAATCAAATTAAATGAAAGAAGATATTTTATTATATAAAATTATTTACTTTTGTTGTATAAATAAAAACATTTCAAATGCAGTCAAACTTTTCCGCTTCTACTTTTTAGACCATTCCCCAAAAACCTGTTTCAGATTTGTAATTTTCTGTTATGAGAAGAGTTGAGTCATTTGTTTCTCTTTCTTTTGCTTTCGTTTCTGAAAATGTTTTTATTTACTTTAAAAATAAAAAAAATAAAAAAAAATAAACAAACGCTTAGTTAAAAAAAAGTTATAAAAAAATCAACAAGTTTTTAGTTAAAAAAATTAAAAAAAATCAACAAAAACTTAGTTAAAAAAAAGTTATAAAAAAATCAACAAGTTTTTAGTTAAAAAAAGTTATAAAAAATCAACAAACGTTTTTCCTCACGGATAGTTAGAAGCCCATGTGTGTTTAACATATTTTATTGAGAAGTAATTGTTTTTATCATAAAAATTTTTTAAACAGTATTAAATAAAAAATAAAATATTTAATTAGATTATATAAAAATCTTGAAGGATTATCATTTGTACAAAATTGTACTGTATGACGCCCTATTGTGGGGTGAAACACCCTACGGTGAGACAGATCATAGGTACTGTAAAATATTGTAGACTGTTTTGTTGGGTGTTTTAAGAATGTTTTATACAATAAAGCTGAGACTGATCAAGTAGAGTAAGAATTTATTTAGAAAAACTAATTTTGGTATTTGAAATTGCAAAATATATATTTGGTTTGATTATATCACACACTCACATGTACGCACACACACTCGCATGTACGCACACACACTCGCATGTACGCACACACTCTCGCATGTACGCACACACTCTCGCATGTACGCACACACTCTCGCATGTACGCACACACACTCGCATGTACGCACACACACTCGCATGCACGCACACACACACACACACATACACATACACATACACATACACATACACATACACATACACATACACATACACATTCGCATGCACGCACACACTCGCACATACGTACACACTCACACATACGTACACACTCACACATACGTACACACTCACACATACGTACACACTCACACATACGTACACACTCACACGTACGTACACTCACACGTACGCACACACCCACACGTACGCACATACCCACACGTACGCACATACCCACACGTACGCACATACCCACACATACGAATATTCCCACACATACGCATATACCCACACGTACGCATATACCCACACGTACGCACATATCCACACGTACGCACATACCCACACGTACGCACATACCCGTATACCTACATACATACACACACACACACACACACACACACACACACACACACACACACACACACACACACACACACACATACACACACA
>JARUHE010162732.1:0-14011 GCA_031471125.1 Archaeomysis grebnitzkii | reverse complement strand
TTAGCATGCACAAAATTAGACACAAGTCAGGTCGCATGTGAAAAAAACATTAGTCGGTCTTATACACATTAACCCTTTCACCCATAGGAAGGATGAAGTTTATTTTCAAGGTATTGTATCGCTTATACTACAATAAGTTTAGGAGAAAAAGGGTTAATAAAGGGAGATAAGTGAGTTATTTGCGAGACGTTTCGTGGTGAGGAAAAGCAATGCTCAAGAAGATTTTTTTCATTAAGTTATTTCCATTTTAATGAATCTTATTTTACTTAACTTTGGCAACTGCTGTTCATTGAAAAAAAACACAAATCTAAACATTCAGTATTTTTGTAGTGAAACTTATCAATATATTTCCAACAGTTGAAATGTATTTAAATTAATATATTTATGTGCTATTGTGTATTTTAAATATATACACTTTTGAATTTGAATTTGAATTATCGATTTACATTTCACAAGGTTAATATACTAAAATATACTAAAAAATGCGTATCGTAGGTTTTATGTTAATTTTGATTTTCAATATATTTGCATATACTATATATTATTCTCATGAAATGTTGTTCATGCTGTTAACATTATTATAATATTGTTAGTGTTAGTAATGTTATTTATGATAATTTTTTGATTGTCATTATCTCATTTCATTTGTTAAGTTAGCATTGTTGTCTTAAATGATTAATTAACATTTACTAATGATAACACTTAAAGGTTAACTGTTATGATTTTACATTTGATAAAGCTGAATAAGAAACAACTAAAACAAGGCAAGGAATGGGAAATCACAAAAACTATATTCAAAATAACAAAAAGCCATGACTAATGTGAAAATCAACCATTTTTCTAATACATATTTTTAACCTCACATAAAAACTTGTATTTTCATATGTTGAACTTGTTAAGGAAGATGAAAGTTCAGTTTCCAACAATATAAACAAACAAAAAATAAGTCTACACATTTATTTATATATTTTAAACATCTAATAATAATATGTAACATCTATTACTTTGCATAATAATAACTGTCTATGCAAATAATCGTAAAGTATGGCTAGCAAGTCCAATATCCACTCAGCTGTTTTAACCACTTGTATTATTATTATTATTATTATTGCTATTAGTGAAAACACTTTTCCTTGTTTTTATTGGCAATGAATTTTCATTTGACAGACATTATTGGTTTCGATATTATCATTTGTAAAATAATTTTGTTGATAAAACGAATTCTTTTTTATTGAACAAAATGAAAAATAATAACTTCATATCTAATCTTGAATGTTAAATTTATTTTCAATATGAGTCAATATAAAGTTAAAATAAATTATTATTTTCAACAGCCCAGATAGTTCACTAGTTTGCTTGTTTTTCATTATATTAACAAATGCTTGTTATATACATAGACATATATACATACACGTACATACATATATATGTATATGTATTTATTAGCTTACATAATAATAATAGAACGTAAAATAGAAAGAAACGAAGAATGTGTTCATGGAAAATTTGGAAATATGACAAACTGGGAAAAATTGAACCTATGTCTTATGACTTAATATAATTGTTTTGAAAATATTGAATAAAAATTACGTTAAGATTGTTATACATTTGTATACGATTATTATAAACTCTCACACGATTATTATGCATTTATACACGTTTATTAAACATTCTTACACACTTAAAATAAATGTATACATCATTTTAATACATTTTACATGATTATTGTAGATTAGTTCACGATTGATATACGTTTCTACACGATTGCTATACATTCCTACACAATTATTGTTTATCATTAGCCATTTTTATACATTTTTACACAATTGTTACACAATTAATATACACCATTTCACGATTGTTATGCATTCATGCATAATTATTATACAGTCTTACACAAGTATTATACAGTCTTACACAAATATTATACAGTCTTACACAAGTATTATACATTCTTGCAATTTTTGTAAATGTATCTATTTTTCAAACTCTTACGAATATTGCAAAACTTTTACCAAACCAGCTTTAAAGTTGTGTTGGTGTTCGTAGTTATTATTATCATTACTTTTAGTTTCAACATTTGCATTATTATTACTCGTTACCTAACATTAATCCAGTACATATAGATGATAAAATCATTTTATTTAACTTGAGCATCAGCCAATAATATATTTGCTGTAATTCATTTTTATTTCCTTCAACAGTTGAACATAAAAATAATTTTATCGTAGCACTTAGTAGACTATGAACGGCAAGTCATAGGTTAATACTTCAACCATTTCTTGTAACACCGGTGATAAATTCCTTATACATGTAACAAGTTACCTGTATACAGCCATTACAAAAAGAACTAACTTAATTTGCATCACTGGTGTAACATACAATGGAGTAAGCTATTAGATGGATTAATCACCGGTGTTAAACTAAGGTACACTCTCCCAAGGGTGCTAGTGGCCGTATTATTTTCTTACAACTAAGAAATGTGATATTTCTTAGTTGTTTTGTAATGCTATTTTAATACCTGAAATATGTACAACTTTATGCTATGATACAAATAATGTACAAATGAAAATAATTATGTACCACCTATTATAAACTTTATAAACATTTTTGAATGGCTAATAATAATAATAAAATAATACTACATTATTGTAATGATACAGTTAATAATATAATGACACCAATACACAAAGTAATAAGGTAACAACAAATAATAAATAAAAATGACAAAAATCACTTAAAACTAATATCAATAATCAGTAGAAAAACGTAATAATTATAGAAAAAATAGTTTAGAAAAATAATAACAACAACAACAATAACAATTATATAGTAATGACAACAGAACGTGAGGCGTAATTAAAAATAAAAATTTAATGGTTATAATAACGTTGGAAAAAACTCATAATAATAAAACTCTTAGGAAACCACAAAGTTTTGAAAATTATCAATAAATGTTTTTATGTACAAAGTTTTTCATCTAAATTGATTATTCTTTGTCAAATCGAACTATTATTTTTTAAGTAAAATATAAATTAATTTCGTTATGATAATGTAAAACGAAATCATAAGTTCAATAATATGAAAAAAATCACTTGTGAGAACAACAATTTAATGTTATAATAAACAGTCCAGGAAATATTTATTTCGTTATCATTACTAGTTGATCAAAAATAACAAAAATAGTAAAACATATCAATGATAATACCAAATTGCATAATAATAATACCAGAAAAATAATAATTAAAATAGTGAAAATATCAATGCTAATACTAAATTAAATAATAATAGTACCATCAATAATAATAATAAAACTAGTAACAATAACGATAATAACAATAAATTAAATAATAATAACACCAGTAACAATAATACTAAAGATAGTAACAATAACAATAATAGTAATACATGAAAAAAGAGTAACATCAGCAATAATAATAAATAAAACAGTAAACATATCAATGATAATACTAAATTAAATAATAATATTACCAGAAAAATAATAATTAAAAGAGTAAACATACCGATGATAATACTAACTTGAATAATAATAATATCAATAAAAATAATAATAAAAATAGTAAAACATATCAATGATAATACTAAATTAAATAATAATAATACCAGAAAAATAATAATTAAAAGAGTAAACATACCGATGATAATACTAACTTGAATAATAATAATATCAATAACAATAATAATAAAAATAGTAAAACATATCAATGATAATACTAAATTAAATAATAATAAAATCAAAAAAGTTATAACTTAAATAGTGAAAATATCAATGCTAATAATAAGTTAAATAATAATAATAGCATCGAAAATATTAATAAAAATAGTAACAATAACGATAATAGTAATAAATGAAAAAAGAGTAACACCCGCAACAATAATAATTAAAATAGTAAAAACATCAATGATAATACTAACTTAAATAATAATAATACCAGAAGCAATAATAATTAAAATAGTAAACATACCAATGATAATACTAACTTGAATAATAATAATATCAATAACAATAATAATACAAATAGTAAAACGTATCAATGCTTATACTAAATTAAATAATAATAATACCATCGATAATAATAATACAAATAGTAACGATAACGATAATAATAATACATTAAATAATAATAACATCAGTAACAAAAATAATAAAAATCTTAGCAATAACAATAATGATAATAAATGAAATAAGAGTAATAACAGCAACAATAATAATTAAAATAATATCAATTATAGCAATAAATTAAATAATAACTGATGCAGTGGCGACCAAGATGGGTTAGAAAATGACGACTGTTGGAGTATTTATTAGTATGCAGTTATAAGATTGATTATAAAATAACTATTTAGGTCATTACAGAAACGTGTTATGTAGATTTCTACCAAAACTAGAAAACCAGAAGACCCCTCAAACGTAGACAGACATTTGGAAAATGTTATAGGAAGAATCTCCGTTTCAGGCATCCGATTTAACACCGTTACCCCTGCATTAGTGTCACGTTTTATTTGTATACATAAAAATAATGTTAGTAATTCTTGGGTTTCATGATTCTACGTTTTATGAACTTCTGTCATTATTCTACGTTTCAGGAGTTTTACTGTACCAGAATACAACAACTCCCTTTTTTTCCAGGGAAAGGAATGTTTAATCGGAAAGATGAATGTTAACGTGATAAAGAAAGGAAAGAAAGGAATGTGTAATCTTCAACTCCTCCTCTCATCTTGAAGAGAAAAACATCTTGAACTTTTACGATCTAATGAGCCTATCCTGCTTCATCAATATTTTTACGCAGTCCTATACCTATATTGCACTTCCATCTGCTGTCATTTTCTTGGTGAGAAGTTTTGACTGGGAGTTCATTTTTATATGTCTTCAACTGAAAAGCTTTGATGACCTTTTTGCCATGCGTAGACTTCTGAATCTTCGGCCTATCCATATGTGCATTCCATTTTATGGTACTTGTGCATATCTCTTGATACCAGCGATTAGCTGGATTAATCTCCTTTAATTGCCCAGTCTTCGGACACTTCGGTTTATTTGGAGCCTATCATTTTTGCATGAGAGACGATTACGATCACTATGTCTGTAAATGTGTTGCTCAGAGATTATGTACTTCCTGCTATTTGGACACTTTAGGACTTTGATCCTTAAACCGTTCGTCCACCGTTGTGCATCTTCTTCTCCTTGGATTTTATTTTTCAATATCATATTTCTCAACATCGAATTCACAAACATCATCATCTGTTTTTGCCTCATTGTTCATTTCTTCAAAAGGTCTTACTTTCCGGCTCTTCCAGGATCACTTTAACATTTATTCAACACTTTCTCTTTGAAGACGTCAAAGTCAGAAGATTAAATTTCTTAAAAATATTATTTTTGTGCAGACAATTTTTTAGTGGTTTATCCCTTGTTTGAATTTTCTAAGTTTTTAGATTCGTTTTGTTGTTGACATTGAATGATAGCAAGAGCACTAGCACGGGCTAGTTTTTGTGTTCGACTTTGACGGTGATTTAGGATTGGAAAAACGATTGTTGTCCGACGGAGTTGATAATGTTATAAAATAAGTGGGAAGATGAACTTTCTTCTCAACCTTGCTCCTAACACTTTGACCTCAATCGTTTTCGTAATCTAATACGGTTATTTTACCCATTTACTTTTTTTTTTTCGGTCGAAAGCGCCATGATGCAGTGGCGACCAAAAGGGGTCAGGATATGACGACTGTTTGATTATTTATTAGTATGCAGTAATAAGATCAATTATATAATAATTATTTAGGTTATTACATAAACGTGTTATCTATATTTTTACCATAAGCAGAATACCAGGATACACCAATAACAATACCAGCAAAAATAATAATTAAAATAATAAAGCTATCAATGACAATACTAAATTAATTAATATAATACTAGTAACAAGAATAATAATAACACTAACAAAAATAATACTAAATTAAATAAGAATAATACCAGCAGCAATAACATTAATAATACACATAATCATACAATCACTTGTGAGGCGACATAAAATAAAAAAGATAAAAATACAATAGAATGAAAATAATTTGAACTCATTAGCAACATTTTTTTGCACACAAAGAAAAGCCAACTTATGCTGGTCAGATGAATAACACCTCCAACGAACACAATTAAAATGTCCTTTTTGTGTTATTTGTGTTATGTGTGTTTTCACATGCGCATGCATGAGTATGAATGTGTGTATATTCATTATGCGTTTGTTTCTTGGTGTATTAGTCTTCCTGTCAGTGCGTGCACACTTGCACGTCTGACTAGTAAACTGACAACATGGAAAATATATTTTGAAACGGTTAAAGGTAGTAAGACATTTCAATGTGTTTATAATACTGGTAACTTGGATGTATTTCAGTCCATAACATATAACCTTTCAAACACATATGAGGCAATCTCTAACAATGCACATTTAGGTTCCCAATGACACGAGCTGACATTGGACAACATCTTGTGTAGGAGTTCACATTGGACAACATTGGACAACATCTTGTGTAGGAGTTCACATTGGACAACATCTTGTGTAGGAGTTCACATTGGACAACATTGGACAACATCTTGTGTAGGAGTTCACACAAAAAAAAACTTTCAATGGAAGTAAAAAATAAAATATTATGAATTGTTGCAGGGTGGAAGTCACAAAATGTTTGTTGCTTTTTATCTTTCTTCCGTCTCATTTGTTGGTTTGTTTATGTCTGTAGTAAATAGAATTGAGATACCATCATAGACCCAATGGAGCAAAAGTCAACGTAACGATCTAATTTAACAACGTTCCTTATATTGATGTGAATATGTTTGCATATGTATTGATTTTGGAAAAAAATGAGTAAGATATTTAAGGGTTAAACAACTTACAAAACATACACACAGCAACAAATACACACAAACACACACATACACACACACACACATATGCACTCTCTCTCATACATACCAACGCAGTCACACACAAAAACACATACACACACACATATGCGCTCTCTCTCTCATACACACCAACAGACTCACACGCAAAAACACATACAAACACACACACACACACACACAAACAGACACATACACTCTCTCTCTCTCTTTCGCTCATACACACCAACAAACTCACACACAGACGCATACATACACATACACACCAACACACTCACACACACACACATACATACATACACATACACAACCAAGACCAATAATACCCAACAATTTATTTTCTCTGTGGAGCAACGCATGAATGCATCCCAACTTGGGTTAATTTATGACCTAATAATCCGAGAAGGTCTTGAGTTATGCACCGAAAAGCCATCCATTAAAGATGGTTTAATTACTCCAAAGCCTTCTAAAGGTTTTGCTTTCATTGCCATCTTGAACTACTTATTTGGAACTTACACCTTGTTATATTTAAACATTTATTAATAATACAAACAGTAATACTAATAACAGTAATACCAATGATAATAATTCCAGTTTTAAAAACAACGTTCAGAATAATAATAATAAGCCTAATATTAATAATAATTAAAATAACATTAATATGAATAATAATAATAATAATGATGATGATAATAATACTAATGATATCAAATGAGTAAGGATAATAAGTGACGATGATGATGATGAAGATGATGACGGTAATGATAATATAATATAAAAAAAGCTAAGAAATTAAGTACTTGTAAATTTAATAGCGTAAACGAATCATTATATCACAAATATCATAATAAAAAAACATGTTTCTGAGTTCATAATATGGCATCATCATTTTTACTCTCATCTAATCAACATTGTCTTTGTTGACAAATAATTTATTTTACAAGTTATGTAAAACAAACATAAACATCTACAATTATTTTCAAATGTAAGGCAAACATAAACATCACAAGTCTTTTTTCCAATGTAAAAAGAACAAACATGTATATAAAAAGAATAAAACGAATATATTATCATAGTAATAACATCTTACAATACTACTATTGTGTTTATAATATTTATGTTTCTATTGTTACATAATCATTCAGTATATTATTTATGTAATTGCTATAGTTAATTAATATACACATTGTCTTTTTAACGTATATTCTATGGTCGTAATATTCCAACATATTACTTCTATACTACCAACTATGAACAAATATTGACCAACATGTAATATTTTACATACTATTTTTTTAATATTATCAATTATTACTTTTTAAATTACTATCACTTCAATTACTAGTACTAATACTATTACATTTACTACTACTATAACTCCATTTGATAGTGAGTTGTTATAATTGTTACTACTATCAGTAAAACTAAAACTCATTAGCATTTTATTTACAACTTCCATCATCGAAACAACCATATCAAACACAACTAAAACTAAAACAACCACAACTATAACCATACAAATCACATCTACAACCATAACTACAACTATAACAACCAAAACTACAACCAATACAACCATAACCACCACAAATACAGCCATAACAACCACAACCATAACCATACAAAAACAGCTATAACCATAACTACCACAACTACGATCAAAAACACAACTACAACCATAAGAACCACAATTATAACCACAACTACAACAATGACAGCCACAACTGCAACACTAACGACCTCAAACACAATCATAACAACCACAACTATAACCATAACAACCACTTATACAACCATAATAACCACAGCTACATCCATAACAACCACAACTGCAACCATAACGAACTCAACCACATCCATAACAACCAACCACATCCATAACAACCATAACAACAGTAAATACAACTATAACAACACAAACTACAACCATAACAACCACATGAAACCACAACCACCAATTTTGCGACTATTATCATGGTGGATAAATTGACCAAAAGTCCTAAATAAACGATAATAAAGTGCGGAACGATCTCTGTCAAACATTGTCTGTCTCAGACCAGAAAATTGTTTATTTGATCCTTAAATTACAGCTTTATTAACGTTTTCAACACATTACTTCGTCAAATAAAGTGACGTTTGTGTTCAATGATAACTGTAATGTAATTCAATCATTATGAAATAGATTTCAATCCTAATTTTAGTGTATTTTACTCCTGATGGGTTACATTTCAATGACAATTTTACCGTATTTTAGTTCTTATAAAATACATTCCTTTGGTTATTTCATTTTATTTTAGTCTTTATGATTTACATTATTTAGTATTTTAGTTCTTATAAAATACATTCCTTTGGTTATTTCATTGTATTTCAGTCTTTATGATATACATTATTTAGTATTTTAGTTCTTATAAAATACATTCATTTGGTTATTTCATTGTATTTTAGTCTTTATGAAATACATTGTTTATGTATTAATGAGTTAAACGTTGACAGTCACAATAGACAAAAGAAGCTAGTCGTTTCCTTATTTATTTATTATTTGCATTCTCGTTTTTATTTTGATATATGTTCAAGTTTTGATTATTCATGCAGTTTTCTTGTTTGTTTTTAACTGTTTAGGTATTCTTTATTTATATTATTTCTTATTTGTATTTCTAAATAATGTTTCATATTGTCGTATTGTTTTGTTTTTGTTGTTCTTATCAACACATTTCTAGAAAAAACATAATTATATTTTAGCTTCAGTTGTGTAAAAGGTATTAATTAAACAAAATGTTGTAGTTTAAATGCTATTAAATACAAACTAAGCAATATTATTGAGCAAAAAGTTTTAATAAAAAGTATATATATAAAAGTAAAACCCAAAGATTGTATAAACAATTTTTATTATAATGACAATATAATGAAAGTAAAAATAATAATAATAATTCTAACAAAAACAATACTATAAATAATAATAACAATACCAAAATAATATAAAAAACATAATACTAACAACAAAATAACATTAAAAACTATAATAATAACAACGAAATAATAATACAAATATAATAATAACAATAAAATAATATTAAAAATATAATAATAACAATAAAATAATATTAAAAATAATAACACAACAATAATAAATGTTTTGATTAAAAGCCGATGTAAATATAAAACACATCAAGATTAAACAAATGGTTTTCTACTTAACCATGTAATGCCAATGCATCAAATGTTAACATTCACTAAACGTTTTTTTTCAAATGTTAACGTTCACTAAACGTTATTTTTTAATACGAACTTCCATGGTATTTCATTCCATATTTATAACAAAATGTTTAAGTATTTCAGTTATTATGGTAATATGGTCAAGAAATGAATGTATTATAGACCTTATATTAATAGGGTAGTATGGTAATACGTAACAGTATCGGGTATTGAACTGTCAGGCACAGATGAAGTGTCGAGCGGTAACACAAAAGCTACCTTCATGGGACCTTTCTAACAATCACCCTTTCAGATACACCTTTATCTTGCCGATGCTTAGTCCCTCAACCACTCGGCTATCATTAATGGCGGGTAATTAGAATGTCAGATGAAAATGATAATGATATAATAATAATAAAAAGGTTTTGGTTAATGATATAATAATATATATGGTTTAATGATAGAATAATATATATGGTTTAATGATAGAATAATAAAATAATATAATATAATAGCAATAATAACAACAAAAGAGCATAATAATTAAGGTATAAATGTAAAATGATACAATAACATAATAAAATAATATAATGATAAAATAATAATAACAAAAACATAACATAGTAATGAAAATAGAATACTAAAATTGTAAAAAAATAGATTAATCGAATAATAAACAAAATTAAAATACAATAGTACAATTAAATAGTAATAGCAAAAAATGATATAACAATACAAAATAAAGTAATACAGTAATACAAAATAATAATAATAATAATATCCGTATAATATATTAATTAAATAATATAATAATATAACAAAATAATATTAATGTCATTGCTGTTAGATTTGTTGTCTATAACTGTCGGGCAGCTTTTAATTTACACTTCTGTTGTGGAATTAATGAATTGTTTGGTAAGGTTCACCCCCAGGAGGTAGTCAGTGGTGATTATTTTGAGGTAGTTTCATAGTTTTGGTTATTCTGTTCAATTACCTATTATTATTATAAGTATTTTACTGCTCTGTCTTTTGTCTACCCTCAAATTAACGATACATTTAAAACATGACTTTTTTGTATTTTAATAACCCATCCGTGTATTTTAACATACAAGTGTTTTACTTCTTAGTGTTTTTCCAATTGCTTAATCAAAGTACCAAATAAACACTATTATTTTGTTTTCATCACCTAAATTGTTTAAAAAATTGGCAAATATATTAAACTATCAGGGTTTTATCATAATGAGACTTGTCGCATCTTTCCTTCAAGTGTTTAGTTTGTGTATTATGTATTTCTGTTTTTTTTTGACGAGGTTTGCATATTTGTTTCATTAATTCAGGTTAGAATAATCAAAATTTTGAGTTAGAGAAGTTAGCTAATGAGATTTCTTATTCATATAATGAATAAATTAATTATCACACGAATTAGTTTCAGAGTTTTAATTATATTACTATCGCATAAAAAATAAAGTCCTCGTCATCTGATAAATTATGTGAAATGTACATTAGAGGTACAGGTTTAATCATTCAATCGGTTTTATAAAAAAAATATTAAAAATAACTTAAAGTTTAACACCTGCATATTTTTAAGATATTGGAGGGTTTAATTTTTTGATTAAAGTACGTATGACTATAAAGACGAAAACGTCACCTACAATAAGACCGTTTGTAATGCTAATTACAATGTAAAAAAGACTTTATTGGTGAAATTGGTCGGCACATAAGGATGAAATGACACATCTAAATTACGAAATGGGAAATATACGAGTTTAAAAAATGCCAAATCATTCCTACAAAAAAAAAACAACCATAAAATATTTTTAAAATCATTTTTATTCAACAAATTCTTCATAAAGCACATGATCAAACAACAATCAACCAACCAAATCAAAAAGTCTTCACAAGGCACATGATCAAACAAACAAACAAATGAAAAAGTCTTCATAAGGCACATGATCAAACAAACAAATCAAAACGTCTTCATAAGGCACATGATCAAACAAACAAACAAATGAAAAAGTCTTCATAAGGCACATGATCAAACAAACAAATCAAAAAGTCTTCATAAGGCACATGATCAAACAAACAAACAAACAAATCAAAACACTTTCAAAAGGCACATCATCATCCACCGTGTCAGGTTAATTGGGGTGACATTTGACCTTTGGCTCATCTACTCGATTTTATGATCGTTCCGTCATTAATCAAAAATATTATTTTGAAAATGTTTCAGCAAGTTTCTAAATAATAAACATTATAATGATAATATATTTTTGATTTAGATTTATTATTATTTACAATTTAAAAGATGTATGTAGTATCTCACAATAATAGTAACAATAACAATACAAAAATTTATATATTTTTGTTTGCATTAATACTATTTTTAATTGTAATGTTGTTGTTTTGTCAGGTATTTTAGTAGTGTTAAAACCATATACCAGTTATAACAGTAAATAATAATAATAATTGGTTATAGACAAATAAATAATTCTAATATAACAATAACAAATATTAATTGGTTATAAAGTTATTTGTTATATGGAAATAATGACAAAATTTCATAATAGTAACAGATTACTTATAGCAAAAATAATATCAAGAAACAAACAATCAAAACAAAAACAAAGATAGAATACTAATAACAAAAAATACTAGTAAATTATATGCAAACGGTAACAGTATTATTGATAATAACATTATTACATTAATAATTCAAATATAGATAGTAAAAAACTAAGAGCTGAAATTATCTGCATTGTTAATGTCCTCACATTACTTATCTACTGGAATTTTGCTCATATAAAATAATAGCCGTCAAATATGTAATACATAATAAATGTTTTTCTTAATTGCTTAGAAATTTTAATGAAACTTTTTTAATTATTCAGGTGAGGTCCAACCTAAATGAATGCATTAACCAAACCATGAAAAATTCAAAGGCACCATTCCACTGAAGCAAGACAAGTTTTTACAGTTGCCTAAGGCCTGAAACTTCACAAGGGATGCTGCAATTTATGTTACTTTTTAAATGTTCTAGAGTTGAAGTACTGTTAAAATGACTATTATTGAAGTTATTATTAAAATAGTTATCATTAAACTGTTTATTAAAACATTACCATTAAACATATTATCATTAAAGTTGTTATTAAAATAGTTAAAATAATATTAAAATGGTTATCATTAAACTTTTTATTAAAACATTACCATTAAACACATTATCATTTAAGTTATTATTAAAATATTTAAAATAATATTAAAATGGTTATCGTTAAACTTTTATCAAAACATTATCCTTAAAATTATTATTAAAACAATTATATTTCATTGGGATACCATGCTTGTTAATGGGAATGGTCACTTGGATGATGTCCCCTGTTTACCTCCTCCCACACCCTTTTTCAATTTAAAAAAAACTTGACTTGGTAAAGAAAAAAGTACGTTTGCCCGTCTTCTGTAGTAGAGAGTGTGAATGGAAAAATAAGGGAAATTGATGAAACGTGTGGATGGGATGTAAAAATATAGAGCAATGTATGCAAATGAAGGATGGAATGGAGAAATAGAGGGGATTGAATGAAAATAAGGGATGGAATGGATAAGTAGGAAGGAATAGATGAAAATGGGGGAGGAATAGAAAAATAAGGGGAGAGAGCAAAAGTGATCACATACAAGGAATAAACATCGAAACTGGCTTTTCACAATGATCAACATGTATAGCGCCAGAGTTATAAAACTTAAAAAAAACTGTAAAATGAGGGAAATTAAAATAAATAAAAACATATACAATATACATTAAAATAATAAAAATAAATAAATAAATAAAAACATATACAATATACATGTCTAATCAAAAATGCACAAACTCTATGTTGGATATAGTCTGGATAGCAAACAAAAGGCCATCAGATAA
>JARUHE010162621.1:0-14011 GCA_031471125.1 Archaeomysis grebnitzkii | reverse complement strand
CATGATTATGTAGGTTTCTCTTTATTTGGTTGAGAAATAAAAAAGATATAGATTTTTGAAAGGGTACTTCGTGACAAGAAACCACACATAGCAATATTATGTACGATGACAAATTATAAAAGGGTTTTACTCTATTATGGTGAAAATATAAAATAATGAATGGCAAACGTCAAAAACCAATTTTAACGTCTTCTTTACTTCAGATTAATTTATTTAGAATAAAACAAACTACCATATTTATTCTAAGCAGCGACCCTTTGTTCAATAATTTGTGTGGAATTTTAGTTCTTGCAAAAAGTATTTTCTGTGTATTTTAATGTTCGTTTTTAGAGGAAGTTTGCGTAATAAATAAAATATATATGTAGTACTAGCAGGGCGTAACCACTTTGGGGGCTTAGTTTCAATTGCTTATAATTTAACCCTTCCACACCTAATTATTTTCTGCCAAAAGAACTGAAATGCATTCAAATAATTATTAAAAATACCTTTATTGTATGGGACGATTTCGTCCCATCAGGCGTGAAAGGGTTAAGTGAATTTTGGGCGAGAAAAATATTTTTCCTAGTTCAACGAAAAAAAATTTCTGTAAACATTTTTCATGGCATAGAAATTATCTCAAATAAATCTAGACATTTTGCACTAGCGTTGGATTTCTAATGAAATTTATATAAGAAACATTCTTTGAAATAAAAATTTTGTTCAACATACTTCAGAAATTTTTCATGCATACAACTCCCAGGAAATCAGCATCGTCCTCCAATTTATATTGGAAGTTTTTATATAATAAAACGCTCACATCCCCTCTGGGGTTTATAATTTTTTATAACCTATGAACGTTCCAGGAATCAGATACTTACTCAGATAAAAAATTAGTTCTTGGCTGCTTCGTTCCAGTGCTACAGATACACATGACTGATGACTGCTTTATATAGTATAGATAAACAACTTTCACTCGTTTTATAAATCTTTAATTTATTAAAACAAACTTTGTATTCTAATCAGTGCGTCAAACGGGGACAATATTTTTCATTCTCCAAAAACTACATTCAATCAGATGTTCTCTAAATTTAAAATTTTTAAGTTATGAATCTCTTCTTTAATTAAGAATAAAGGTATAGATTCCTTTTTTAAACTAGATATTTATGTTAGTGTCAATACATGAAGAAGTAAGTGCAGTATGGCTGATTTTAATAAATGTTATACTTATTTATAAAATTGTTGAAAACATTAGAACAAGATTTTGAGCGATAAATGTTCACCTATAATTTCTGAAGAACTGTTTCTAATTCACATCGTTTATTCAAAATGAACATTGTAGAAACTTGAAAAAAAAACATCTTCTTGCAGATCGTTTTCCATCTTAAGCTTCGGTCTCACTCTTCTTTTATGTTTTTATTCTTCTTCCTACATACTCTTGCATAGCCATACCAGTTTAATCTCTTTTTTCACTGTGCTTCTTATGTATTCATTCATTGTGTTATCCTTTTTTGTTGCATCACACATTCATCTCATCTTTGCCACGTTCAACTTCTCGTTTTTTCTTGACATCCATACAGCATAGCAGGTTGAACAGCCATCTTATACGCATGTCCTTGTAGTCTTGCATTTATTTTTCTGCCACAGAGGAGATTCAATACCTTTCTCAATGTATTACATCCAGATGGAATTCGAATAGGGTGAGGCTTTCTTAGCTTACTTTTGGTAGCAGTTGAAAGACATACTTTTGTGTTTTGTCTTATTGAAAAATTACCTCATTACATTTCAACCCTTTGGGTGAATTGAATAATTGTAATTGGGTTTATTTTTACAAATTAATTTTATAAATGTTAAAAAAAGTTTTATCACAATTCAGTATTTAACTGAAAATATTAACCAAATAGAATCTTAAGATCCAGCTCTTCTAATAACCTCATAGTACCCAAAACAGAAAACAAATTATGGAAAAAGATCTGTCTCATGCAGGACCAATTCTCTGGAATTCCATACCTCAAGAAATATCATACCTTACTTCATATGCTTCATTTAAGCATGCATTGAAGACTTCTTTTAAAAATTAAAAATGACGAATTTATTGTTTTTGATTCATTTAGAATCACTAGGAGTTGTAAAGATGTTTGCCTATTATATAATTAATGCGCTATATAAATCTTTGTAAATATTAATTATTATTAAATTATCTTCAGACTTAACAGGATAACACTGAATGGAAACAAAACATTTCAAACGTACATCTGGCAACAGAACTTCATTATATTACTCATTCACATGCTATCAAATGCATCCAATGCACGGTAAGGGCAACTGATGCATTAGGATGGGATTGTAAATCCAAACGTTGTATTGAACAAAAACGTTCCAAATTAGTTTGTCCGTAGACATTGCTAGATGCCAGAAGACTATTTTCATCAAATTATATATCATTTGATAGATAGTTTTTTCTATTTGATAGTGTGAACATCAAAAAAGTTGAACTTTCACTTAAGGTGAAAAGTAGAAACATTTTTTGATCATTGTTGTATTCAAATACAACTATTTTTGAAGTTATTGAATACATTGTAATAATTAATACGTCATACAAAGGGATATAAATAAATCTTAAGGTCTGATAAACAATTGAATAGACTATATGTTTAATTAAAGTTTTATACAATTTTGATTTTTCCTGCAAAATATTTTTCACAAATACACACATATATATATATATACATATATTATATATATATATATATATATATATATTCGTCAACACAGACATTGTCAAACATGTATGACCAATCGTTAAGGATGGGGTTTCTCTTCAAGTTTTAAAACTTTCTAAAGATTTTTTTAATGTTATGGATAAATTATCTTAGTAAAACCTCGCAATATTTATCTTTATTTGCACAATTCATTTTAACTTCATCAGTTGTCTTCTTGGTGCAGCATTTTAAGAAATATTGTTGGTCGATTTTTTATGTTATGATGTTATTTATCTATACTTTAAAAATAATAAGCCACATAAAATAAACTAAAAATGTTTCAAGTGATGTTTTGGAATTATGAAATATATGCACTAATTACATTGATCTTAGTAATTCCTACCGGCACCCAAGTATTCAATCAACATACGACTCTTTCTGCTATAGTTAAGAACTCTTAGAAAACTAGTGGATTTGAAATCATGCCGATTTAAAAGCTGTAGTCATAACCACTATATAGAAAAAAATTAGCATTGCCTATTTTTATTTGTTTTGTACACATTTTTAGTTCTTTATTCAAAGTACCATTATTAAGGTTTTGACAATATTAGTTAAACAAATTTTCAATATGAGACTTTAGTCATATAATCTTGAAAACATTTGAGCAATATAATATTTTGGATTGTTTATCAAGTTGCTTTTACATAAATAAATATATGAAATAGTTCCATAGATCTGAACAATCCATTTAAACGAAAAACTTGAGGACGGAAATAAATTTAAGCCGACACTAACTAAATAACTTTTGTGTTCTAATAAGAGGACTTAGTATCTAACCAACTAATAAGAGGACTTAGTATCTAACCAACTATATCATAATTAAATTTGGTTTACGTCTGTTCAAGTGGACCATTCTTGACCTTCATCCACCAGCTGCACAATAATCACTTGGACACCCGAGTCCTCGTTTTGCACGGAAGAAGCTTCGTTGGAAGCGCCCTCGTCCTCGGAGGGCAGGGACGCCGTGTCCAGCAGAAGAGTTTTGTCGATGTCGGAAAGGGCATCTTGGTCCAGGTCCTGAACCATCTGCAATAACTGTCCATCGAGGTCCAAGGATGAGGCCGGATTCAATTGGTTTTCCTTCACGATGATCGAGTCTGTCGAGGTGGTTTTAAGAAACACGTTTTGCTGCTTCACAGGGCTAGGACTTGTCTGTAATAAAATGTCTGGGGTGGAGAAGACATTTGATTCACATTTCACATAGTTCTCAGTTTCTTCACATTTTTGTTTTAGATGGAGACTTTTTTTCTTTGTTTTTCTTATTGTGGAATGCCTCAAAATGTGATTCTTCAGAGAACTTGATCTTGTAAACTCATCTCCACACAATTCACATTTAAAGGGCCTTTCTCCTGTATGGTTGCGACGGTGGTAGGTCAGATCGCCTTGTTTTAAGAAAGTGGCATCACAAAAGTCACATTTATAATCTCTTTGATTTCTATGAGATTTCAAATGTCGTTGCAATTCTACATTATGCACATAACCTTTGCCACATAAATCGCAAAGATGGTTTCTTGGCTTGTGGTGTCTTTTTATATGACCGAGTAACCCAGTGCGAGCAAAAAATGATTTTCCACATGCATCACAGTCATGTGATTTAGATTTAGAATGAACTGCATTCATGTGAATTGGTAAATAATTTCGTTTCACCTCCGATTTACAAATACTGCAAATAATATTTTTTGAGTGTTTGCTGTTTCGATGAGCAGCAAGAGCCTTCCCAGTGTGGAAAACCTGTTCACAAATATTGCAGAACAGTTTTGGAACAATTCCCAGCTTATTGCCGTGGTTTATTTTCAGGTGTGAATTGAATGCATCTACTGTTGGGATGGAAGCTAAACAGTATTGGCAAACAACATTTCTGAAGTGCGGGTGGATCTTGCTTACGTGTTGGTTTAGGTGAGACATACGATAGAACCTTTTGTCACAAATGGGACATTCGAGACCACCAACCGAATGCATCAGTTCATGGTCCTCGATAGACTCTTTTCTCCTGAGTTTTGTTTTGCATTTTGAACAATTGTAGACCAAAGAACTTTTTTCTAAGAAATGTCTACTTGAATAATCTTCTTCGGAATCATTTTCATCACATGATAAATCAAACATTTCGGAAATATTTTCTATTTTTAGATAGTTTAAGTTTTGTAAACATTCTAAATTGCTGTTTGTACAAAATTCTCCAAAACTACCTGGGTTGTCTTCACTTAAATTTTCTTCCTTTACATTTTTCAGAAGATTGTCATTTGCACTCTTGGACTCTGTTTGTTCTTGTTTATGTTTATGTTCAACATGAGTGTACAAATCATCCAAATTTATAAAAATAATAGAACAGAATTTGCACTTCTTAAATATGACTGGAACTGTGATAATTTTTTTGCAACTTCTTTTGCATCTTGGTGACGTCTTCATCGTCAACTTAGCTGCCTGCAAGAAATTAAGGTCCTCTTACAATTTATATAAAAAAATAATTGAAAAAAAAACTTTAAAAAACGTTTAGTTCACTGAAAGTGTAATGATAACATTTATTATTTGTAGCATGTAAGCTATATTTGTTGGGAGCGATTTAAAAAAAAATGAAAGTAAGGTTTGATAAACTTAAGATAATTAAGAACATTTTAAGCCATTGTCATAAAGTTTCAACACAAGTCAAGTTTTACAAAGTAATGATTGGGTAAAATTTTTAGAAATTTAATAATATTCAGCTAAACTAATTATTAACCCTTTAGCGCCAGAATTAATTTATTTTTTACATTTTATTTTTTTTATTAAAATTAATGTTGAACAAACTACAACGAACATTAATAAACAGAAAAAAACATGTGTTGCATATATGCAACGCTAGGCTATAATGGGTTAAAGGTTTGAATGATAATTACAAAAACCTATGGAAAGGTGTAAAATTGAAAAACGAACTGAAATGAATTTGCAGAAACTATTCCTAATAAAAGCAACGATAAAATATGAAAAAAAATTTACTACAAAAACCCTTGATTAAACAAACTTCAAAGTTTGTTACTTTGAATTTTTTATAAATGAGGTATAATCACAATACTCTCTTTGTTGGCATATAAATATTGATTGATGTTGGCCAGATGAGAATTCAATTAAAAAATGTAATCCTGGCAATAGTCCCTACTTAATTATACACAACATTAAGAACGGTTTTGTTTGTGTACTTCATTATAAATTTAATTGCCGACTGTTACATTAATAATACTATTTCGATTCCAATTGTTAAGGATAATGGCCAAAAAAATCTATTGAGTATTAGTAAATGTCAATCTCATTGGAAGTGATGAAAGTATTGAAACTTTACAAATTATAAAAAAAAATTGTTATAATTTTGTTTTAACATTTACTTTTCAAAACACAAGGAATAATGAAAATCATTTCAATTAAGATTTAAATAGGTTTTAATTATTTAGTATTCAAGGACCAGCTCAAATTAAATTATAATTCCCAAACACTAAAAAGAGAAGAGTTTTAGTCGTTATATTTTACATTTTTCTATTTAAGTAATTTAAAAATATATTTTTCTACATTCACAAGTTAAACTTTATTTATATTTTCACATATAATTATCAAGGACTGAGTATGTTAATGGTTGATGGTACTGAATGTTATTTGCCGCAACACACAATGGAACCATTTACTAGATTTTAAAAAAAATTATGTTAAACATTAAAGTAATAACGTTGCTATAAATGTTCAGCAAAACTTCCTATTTTGATTAAACAATTTGAGACACATAACAGTTTTTAGCCCATGTGGTCAGGCATTAATGGGTTAAGAAGGAAGCATTTTCACGTAGTTTATAAAAAGAAATCTTTTACTATTAATTTTGGTTCACTTTGATAGGAAAGACAAATTTATTTTGTTCACTTGTTTGCATCATCTTGAATTTTTCACTTTTACAATTGTAGCTGATTTAAGTAATTAAGGTTTATTTCCTTGCACACAACAACACTTATTTTCACAAAAATGCATAAAGAAATATGTTGCGGGTTTAAAGAAAATAGAAATGTTTTCAAACAAAAATAAATCATTCATTTTTTAAAAACATTTTCAATTTTGTATTTCACGATGCATGCAAACAAATATAATTCTTCTTCTTGAGCTCCAATTGCATAATTATAAACTAGAGAACATAAGACTTTTCAATTAAAAATATCAATCTATAAAACTATTTTCACAACCTAATTGATATACTAGTTTAATTACAGCTTAAAGTTAAAAATTCATATGAATAAATCTTTTATATTTCATAAAAACAAACTAACAACAATTATTTGGCAACTTACGATATACAATAAATAAAAATCTATTTTACACTTATGAAAAAAAAACAAATGAATGTGAACTTGGCAGTATGCAGTATGTTCAAAAAATAAAACAAGAAAGTAGAATCCACCAAGAAACATCACAGTTACGAAGCTAAATGGGTCTACCATAGACTTTTTTAATAATTCTAGACCTTTGAATATTAGCAAAAAACAAGACTGTTGGCTGTGACTTTCATTTTCCTTGGCTGTTTTTGTTTGATTATTATTTACTTGAAGAAAACATTAAAATATCATTATGTACCAACAGTTCTTAAAAAGATAAATTAAAAAAGGGAAATACTTGAAATTGTTTTGAATTTTATTGGTGATAAAACTGAGGGTAGACTTGGGGAATTTGCACTTGATCACTGTAATGTAACATTGGTTTATTGTCTCTCTGAAAGTAGCTTTCATTGTTCAGCTTATATACGCTGCTGTCCCGTATATCCTTGTAAATATCATTGTGATGTTGTACAGGATTCGACATCCGAAACATGTTAGGATCTCGGATGTGATTGGTTGGCATAACATTTGTGTCTCGATTTACATGCACATCTTCGGTGTATGTCACATTCTTTTTTACGGCCTTTGTGTTCGACCTTTTTATTTTGCGGTGGGATGCTTCCTTATGAACTGGATTTTTCTTCAAAGTTTTCACACCTTTCAACTTTTTTATCCTACTTGCAATGGTCTGTGCTGTTGCTGCAAGGCCCAGTTCCTTTTTAATGGCCACAACAGTCATTTCCGGATTGGTGTCAATGAGAGAAGAGATTGCACCGTCCTCTTGTGGTGTGGTTGCTCTGTGGTGGTTAGATCGTCTCTTCTTCTCACAAGTGCCGCTCTGCACGTACTGCTTCCATACACGTTTTGTGGTGCTTAAGCTAAATCCTAGATCGGAAGCTATTTTGTTCAAACTCCATCCGATTTCTTTCAGGTTTATGACTGTAGCCCGTTGAATAGCAGTCAGGTGTTTGCCCTGCAGAATCAATATCATCTTATTAGTTTGATTGAAGTGAATTGATTCTAGAATAATTTTAATTTACAAATGGTATTTTATTTTTTAATTTATTTAAAATTTATGTTTTACTAATAATCATTTTTAGAACTGTTTAACAAAATGATATACCATCCTTGTTGTTTGAGGTGACAGTTGAAAGAACAGTAAAGACAATTTTTGAAAATTACATGGGGCATGAAACAAAAACAAAGCATTTACATTCATTTGTTTTTTTCAAAAATCAATCTTAAAATATAACAAAAACTACATAACAAATAATTAAATAAATCCAAAGGTTTCTTACATATTTAAATTATAACATTTCAAACCCGTTTTGTGTTTTGCATATATGACAGTGCAAAACACTGAAATTAATTTTCCAATACAAGGACATCGAAAAACAAAAAATGGTTATTTGAAGAAAGGTTTTCCTTGAATGTGTTGCATTGTAATCTCAAGTTATCAAATCAAGGTTGCTCAAAATAATTTTCTGCAACACTTCAACTGTTTCTTGTAACACTGGTGATACATAACTTGCTTATTCCATCTCATGTAACACCAGTGGTACAAATAAAGTTATTTATGTTTTTAATCCATTTATACAAGTAAAGATTTGCCGTTTTTTTTAATAAAATCATAAATTAACTTTATTTGTATGAATGGGGTCACATAAGATTGAATAAGCTATTAGACTTGTGTATCACCAGTATTAAAAAAAATGGTTAAAGTGTTAATTGTTCCTACGTGCATGCTTGTGGTTATTTGGTCACTTTTGATTATGCCTTAAAATTGATAACATTTTATTCTACTGTAGACCTGCCTCAACACAAGCTGCAGGTGTTAAAGTTGAAATATTTGTATTGGGTCAATCAAGTGGAAGCAAAAATATATATTTTATTAGGTTTGTTGGAGAACCATTCACCCATAATTGAAAACTAAATTCAGGGCAGTTGTGTACTAAATTACAAAAAAGTTGATAAATATTAAATTATTATATATTTCTTTAACAAAAAAAATGATTTATGATACACACATTATTTCTATACTATATAGATGGCAATAATATTTTCAATTGAACACAACAGGTTTTATGTTCACTTGAAATTTGCTAAACGATTAGCAGATCGATGGCCCGGTGGATAAGAAGGGTCCTCTGAAGAGTAACACTGCATAGGCAAATTTTATTCGCATTGATTCAAATCAACCACAACGCTTTCACTGAGAAGTTGAACATGTCAGTCTTCCATCAAGATCTCATATGCTAAGGTTATCCCAGCTTGAAGGAAGCACCATATGTTGGCTGCATATCCTTTGGGAACACACCACTTGATGTGTATTACAATAAGGCCTAAATATGTGAAGAGCTAAAGAATGTTCACTGAATAGTGTTGGCACTATATAAAAACATAATTATTATTATTATAAGTTTTTCTTATATGGCTCTTTTTCAAAACTGATTATGTGTTGAAGTTTGACCTTCCTATATAATGCCATATTGATTTTACAGACCCATAAGTTCACACACTTGGAGTGGTCTATAAAAAAAATTACATCATCTCTTTAGTTACTTATTTACCTCCAATTAAATTTATTTACAACTGCATTAATCTTAAACTGCCTTGAATTCTTCATTTAGATGTTGTCAACAATGGCAAAGTCAATATTATAAAAGTAACGAATTTTATTGTTTGGCAATCCATTTATTTTAAAATTATTGTTGAATAAATGTATTTTTAAATGAGAAAAACTTGGAAGATATTTTTACATGGAAACTTTGGATAATTATATCCAGATAAATAATTGAAAAAATTTAAATTACTTCAGCAGGCAACATCCATTATGGATGTGTGGTGATAAATTCTTGAAATAGTTAACAACTTTGCACAATTGATTGTAACATATAATTGTTTGAAACTTTAAACAAAAATCACTTCATGCACACAACAATACAAAATGTAATTCTGATCATACAATCAAGCAAATACACCAATTACCAACAATACAACAACCAAAAAAATAAGACACATTTAAACTAGTATTTTGTTTTTGTGCCAAAGGTTAAGTACAAAAGCTTTATTTTTATCTATATTATAAATAATTAATATAATTACAATTTTCAAACATAAAAATAAAACATTGATAAAATATCTATTTTTCAAATATCAGACATTTTTGTAATATTTGACATGGTCACATCTTCATGTTCTTCCTTCACATGAATAATGTAAGAGCTTTCAAGTGACAAATTCCTATCCTCGCTGTCTCTAAAATCTGATTTGTCGCCATGACTGTTTACGCTAATGATGTTTAAAGATTGGTTTGAATCTTCAGAAATAATTGAATTATTCGAACTTATTTGGGTGTTGAATTCCTCATTAACAACTGCAACCAAAGGTATCGAGTTTGAGAAGCACATCCTCATGAAATTGGTTTTGTCTTCACGGGAAAGGAACGAAGGCAAGTTCGAATTAATCATTTCTTCTTTTAAAATACTTGAAGCAAAGTGCTGAGAGGGAGAAGGGTCGATGGAGGCAAGACTTTGAGGAACTGTCTCAACATAGGAATGAACATTCTGTGTGATTACATTGGGCAATGTTTGTCCTGGGTTTGTTAATACAGTGCTATAATTAGGCTTCTCTTTAACTAAAGTGACAACAAAGCTTTCCTCCTCCTCGATCTTTCTCGAATGCGTTTTGTGTCTTTTACGATATTTTCCCTGGTATTCTAAGTGGTGTACGGATTTCAAATGTCGTGAGAGTGAATTAGGTTTATAAAATGACATAGAACATACTTCACATGAATGAGGCTTTTCACCTGTGTGAACTCGTCTATGATAAGTTAAATCAGATGCAGTCTTATAGCTTGCATCGCAAAATTCACAAGCATGCTTTTTAAGATTCTGATGTACACCAGTCACATGAATTTTCAAATCGGAAGGATTTATAAACTTTTTGCCACAGATATCACATAAATGCTTTTGCGCAACTTCCCCCAAATGTATTCGTTTACGATGACTTTGCAAATTAGACAGATCATAATATACATTTGAGCAATCATGACATGAAAATGCTTTTGCTTTTGTGTGATTGTCATTCAAGTGTCTTTTCAAATTCCTAGCTAGTAAAGAGACTTTACAAACAGGGCATTGGATCAAAGTGTGTGTCAATATATGAGAATTATATTTATTTGCCTTCAACACCTTATGGCATATGTCACACTCATTCGTATTTATGATTATATTGCTCTTTTCAAAATATTCCACATTACCAAAATGTTCATTATCACAATGTTTAAAAAACTCTTGAATGTTATTTCCTAACTTCTTATTGCATATCAAGCACTTGATAAATCGAACTTTGGAATGTGCCAACTCAAAGTGACTTTCAAGTTCATCTCTTTTATTGAAATGGAAAATGTTACAACAGGGACATCGTAAGTATTTGATGTCATTTGACATAGTCGAGTCTTTTCTTGAATTTTGATCATCGTTGAAAATTATTTCAGATTTCATGGAAAGATTTTTATCTCCGAAAGAAGGAACTTCAAGCTGGAGATCCTGGAAGAAGAAGATTCGTCATTCTTTGAAGCAAATATTTTGTTATCAAAATTTTAACATTTCAACCAAATTCAATTTTTGCAAAATAAATTATTATTCAAAATTTTAGTTCAGATTTGAGTTGAAATACAATTTAGTGCGACTTATATTGATTAAAAATTCTTTGATAACAAAAATGTTGTTTTACGTCAGAATTTTTTTGAATGAATCAAAAAATCCAGTACTTGATATGCAAAATGTTTAGGATTAATAAAATTGACTTGTATTTTCAATTCTTCTATCTATCTTTTGGTTGTAGGACTGCTCTCGAATCTAGAGGCTTATTGTGTAAAATTTTCTTGGTTTAATTTTTGTATTATTATTATTATACATGGCCATGCAGTCAGGGCAGAGAACAAAAAAGGTACAGACTACACCACCAAAAGGCACATCTAAAATGTTGTCAAAAATCCTTTTTATATAAAAACATAATTTTAGTTATAGGTCCAGAACATGCTTTTGGATGGTTGTAGGGTGCGAACTAGCGACCTTTGGCATGTTTTCATGTGACTGAAAGAGCAGTGAAAAAAATTTACAAATGTCATGTCCTGTTGTACCATTGTATTCACATTGAATAATGTTAGATGAACCAGGTGTCAGGGTGGCAAAGAATATTTCTCATTTTAAACGAGGTTCGTTTTTATTGCATAAAAAGGCCACTTTGTGCTAACTTTTGTGTTAAAAAGGACAAAAACATTGTTTTTGGCACCATGCTGGGTGTCATCTCTCAATTTTTAGTTTCGTAATGATCCTCATTTTAGCTGCTTGTATTTTTGAAGGGGTTCTTGATGTCAAGTTATTAGCTTAAATTTCTTTAAGACGATTCTATCATCGATAAATGAATAGATTAAACAAAATATTTTCTTTTTTTCTGTAGTTTAACATTGTTTTTTCATGTTCTTTTTTTGTTGAAGTTGATGGCTAGATATTTAACTGTTTTTCAAAGAAGTAGATCACTTAAATCAAAGTTTTTATAATTTTCTTCTGTACACATAATTAAACTAAAGTTTTTGTTAAACTTCATTAACCAAACCTATTTTAAAGTAAGATATTCAACAACAGATACCAAGGGCTGTTTTCCAAATGCCTATTAAACAATCATTAGAATGAATCTATTCAAAGCAAAACAATTCTAAAGCGGGTAGTTAACTGGAGGTTGGCAATTTTAGACCTATTAGCACACTGTTGACTGTAAATCAGGTAAATGAGAGAATTATTCATTCGCGTTTATTGTCATTTACCAATCTTTATAACCTTATATCTGCATATCGATATGGATTCAGAGAAGGGATGGAACAGATTTGGCTGTTTTTGATGTGACTACAAATATTGTGAATTCAGTTAATGGCTAGGAAATTCATGATATGCCTTTTTTTTGGACATTAGAAAGGCATTCAATTGTGTTTGCCACAACATTCTCTTGGATAAATTGTATAAAATGGGTATACGAGGACCAATGCACTAGGTACTAAAGAGCTATTTACAGAGCCGTACACAGTATGTTGATGCGAATGGTGATAGGTCTGTGCTTGGAGGGGTATCTTACGGTGTTCCACAGGGATCGGTGTTGATGACATTGTTGCTTTGCAGCGCAATGGATGTGTTTTTTTTCGGAGATGATGCATGTTTTTGGGCGACCGATTCTACCCTTGATGCTGTTGTTTTCAAGTTAAACCAATTGATATCTGATTTGTCTGCTTGGTTGGAGAAAGATGTACTTGTAGCAAATACAAATAAAACATATTTGATGATCTTCTCAAGAAGCACCAATATGAATCTCCCAGATGTATATTTCTCCCGTTCACTGGGTCGATAATGTAAAATATTTGTGTGTGTATTTAGACACTGGATTTTAGTTTGATCGTCAACTGGAAATGGTTTTGGGTAAGGTGGTTTGGGGACAAGAGGTAATTTATCGACTAAGTTATTATCTTCTTAAGAGTGTTCTCTTAAAACTGTTTTATTCTATGGTATATCCGTTTTTAAATCTGAATCTTATCATTATTCATTATGCTGCAATAGTAAAGTAAAGTTTGATAGAAATTATATTCCCCTGATACCTACAGAAAACATGTACAACAATTCGAAATTCTAAAAATTAAAGATTTTTATAAGTTTGCGTTATTTAAACTCTTACACTATTTTTATACAGGCTCCCAGATAACTATTTCCTGAAGTTTCTGTCTGACCATCTTCCTTATCATGGCTATGGTATGAGAGCTGTTAGGTTTAGAGTTCCAAATGCAAGATTTAATATAATGAAGGAAAGTGCGCTATGTAATGTAATTGTCCTGGCGAACTCGGTTCCTGAGCATTTTGTCTCCCCTCAGAGTTTGTTAACATTGAAGAGAATTTTCAAAGC
>JARUHE010162510.1:0-14012 GCA_031471125.1 Archaeomysis grebnitzkii | reverse complement strand
AATGATAATTATAATTATTACAACAACAATAATTACAACAATGGTAATAATAATAACTACAACAATGGTAATACTAATAATTACAACAATGGTAATAATGACAATTACAACAATGATAAACATAATAATTACAACAATGATAATTATAATAATTACAACAATGGTAATAATAAGAATAATTACAACAATGATAATAACAATAATTACAACAATGGTAATAATAACAATTACAACAATAATAATAATGAAAAATGTAATGATAATAATAATTACAAAAATAATAATAATAACAATTACAACAATCATAAAAATAATAATTACAACAATAGTAATTATAACAATTACAACAGTGATAATTATAATTATTACAACAATAATAATTACAACAATGGTAACAATAACAATTACAATAATTATAACTATAATAATTACAACAATAGTAATAATACAATTACAACAATGGTAATAACGATAAGTACAACAATGATAATTATAATAATTACAACAATGATAACAATAATAATTATAATAATTATAACTATAATAATTACAATAATATTAATAATAACAATTACAACAATGGTAATAATGATAATTACAACAATGATAATTATAATAGTTACAACAATGATAATAATAATAATTACAACAATGATACTAATACAAATTATAACAATAATGATAATAATAATTACAAAAATAATAATTATAACAATTACAACAATGACAATTATAATACGTACAGTCAATGATAACAATAATAATTATAACAATGGCAATAATAACAATTACAACAAGGATAATAATAATAATAACAACAATAGTAATAATAATACCATATACAACTTTTTACATGAAACTTTTACTAGCTCGGAAGTTTGACTATCTAATGCAAAGCTCTTACTATATATTATTCAGACTACATAGTATACGATATGTATACTACATAGCATTCAGGCTATTAGTATACGCCATACATACTGCATAATTGTTAGGCTGTATAGTATACCACATACATACTACATGTTTTTCAGACTATACCCAGTGGGTAACGAACGTCGTTTCAACTATTGTTTGAGAGTTTAACTGTGGTTTGTTAAACAGCAAACTCAATATAAACCTTATTAAAACGTTGCATTTTGCAAAACCTTTGTCATTAAAATTATTATTGAAGCCAACGTTGTATAAACATCTGATAACGTTGTTTAAACGTTATATAAACTTCTTACACTAACCAACTTCAATATAACGATGTAAGAACATTTTTAAAACAACGCTGTTTCAACTTTAACATTTGTTGATCTATGGTTACATAAACGACGTTAATGAAACGTTAAGTACAGGTTTGTTGTGAAATAGTTATAAACAGATGTTTCATAAACGTTAAACAATGGTTAGTTGAAACAACGTGGTTTTAAAAACGTTCTTATAACGTTGTATTGAAGTTTCTTTTAGAGTAAAATGGGTTCGGAAAGTTTTTATAAAGTTTAAATAAATACATACGAAATACATACTACATAATATTCAGGCTATATAGTATACGACGTACATACTACATACTATTCAGGCTATATAGTTTAGGAAATACATACTACATAATATTCAGGCTATATAGTATGCGACATACCTACTACACAATTTACAGGTTATATAGTATACGACAAACATACTACATACTATTCAGGCTATATAGTTTATGAAATACATCCCAACGGGGATTTTAATGTTATAATATAGTATACGACATACATACTACATAATATTCAGGTTATATGGTATACAACATACATACTTCTAGAATGAGAAACATATTTTTAATAAGACACATTCTGACATACATACTACATAGTTTTCAGGCTATATAGTATACGACATACATACTACATACTGTAGTTTTCAGGCTATATAGTATACGACATAGTACATACTACATAACATTCAAGCTATATATTATACAACATACATACTACATACCATTCAAGCTATATAGTATACGACAAACATACTGCATACTATTCAGGCTATATAGTTTACGAAATACATACTACATAATATTCAGGCTATATGGTATACAACATACATACTTCTAGAATGAGAAACATTTTTTTAATAAGACACATTTTGACATACATACTACATAGTTTTCAGGCTATATAATATACGACATACATACTACATAATATTCTGGCTATATAGTATACGACATACCTACTACACTATTTGCAGGCTATATAGAATACTACATACATACTATAATATATTTCTATAATAAGTAGATATAACAATAACGTTTAAAGAAAATTCATGTTTAATTATTATACATTTTTTTTTCTATAATAAAAATAATGATAACAATTAAGAAAAACAATTAAAAACAAAAAAATTACAAAAATTATGAAGGGTAAAATTTATTTGTGAAAATGAGTGAAATAAATAGAAATATTATATTTCTTTCATCAAAATTTGAAAAGATTAATATAATGAATATAGTTCAGTAATATTATAATAACATAGTTCAATAAAAATGTAATACTATAATTCAATAATAATATAATATAATAATTCAATAACAATTTAATATAGTAATTCAATAATAATATAATAAAATAATTCTTTAATAATATAACAATACTTGTTTATAAAAACTAAAAGTTCAACAAAATTAACTCGAATATATTTTACATTTTACAAAGGCAATAACATTCATTTCAAAATAGAAATAAACAGTTGCTGAGGTATTTATTTATTTTTATTATATTTTATGATATTATAAAAAACAGGTTAAAGTCTAAACCAAATAATTTAGAATATAACTATATGTATATTTATTTCTATTATATTTTATGATATTATAGAAAACATGTTTAAAGTCTAAAACAAATAATTTATAATATAAGTATATGTATATTTATTTGTATTATATGTTATGATATTTTAAAGAAAACATGTTTAACGTTTAAAACAAATAATTTATAATATAAGTATATGTATATTTATTTTTATTATATGCTATGATGTTTTAAAGAAAACATGTTTAAAGTCTAAAACAAATAATTTAGAATATAAGTATATGTATATTTATTTTTATTATATGTTATGATGTTTTAAAGAAAACATGTTTAAAGTTTAAAACAAATAATTTATAATATAAGTATATGTATATTTATTTGTATTATATGTTATGATGTTTTAAAGAAAACATGTTTAAAGTGTAAAACAAATAATTTAGAATATAAGTATATGTATATTTATTTGTATTATATGTTATGATGTTTTAAAGAAAACATGTTTAAAGTCTAAACCAAATAATTTAGAATATAACTATGTGTATATTTATTTTTATTATATGTTATGATATTATAAAGAAAATATGTTTAAAGTCTAAAGCAAATAGTTTAAAATATAACTATATGTATATTTATTTTTGGAACAACTACAATTGAAGTTTTAGTTTAATTTGATTAATCTTGGGTCTAAGATATCTTTGATTCTGAATAGTTTACATGAAAATTTTTTGGTGGAGAAAAAGTTCTAAGCCATTTCATGGGAAAGAGATTATCATAGAGAACATCATCACTAACAATAACGTCAACGGCCTTGGCCGCGTTGAAACACCGCTTCCCGTATGATCAGCGAGGTTAAGCAACAACGTTGGGTCTGGTTAGTACTTGGATGGGTGACCGTCTGGGAACACCAGATGCTGTTGGCGACAGCGCTCTTTGCCATTGTAGCTAATGTGCTGTATAATATTCTATAATAATAATAAAAAAAAACTAACAATAACTGTCACAATGAAGTACATTAAAAAAAACAGAGCCTATAATTATACTTTGAAAAATTGTTTTGAAAAACAAAGAACCTAATGAAAAATTAGAATTATATACGTTAAAAAATGATCTTAAATAACAAACGACCTATAAGAAATTAAAAATTATATATGTTAATATATGATCTTCAAAAAAAACAAACAACCTACTTTAATACAAAAAACTATATATATATCTTTAAAAATTGTCTAAAGAAATTAACAACGTATACAGAATTTAAAATGACATGTACATATATAATTTAAAACTGTATACAAGTTTTAAAAAACTAAAACAATATATACGTTTAGTTTTTTCATGCCCCTAATATATTTACATATATATAAGAATCAAATTCACCATAAAGTCCTTAGTAGATCACTCCGGTCCAATAACATTAACTATCTACTAAAATCTTTAACCATGGAAGTCAAATTCAGTGGGAGGGAGATCTTTACTTATGCTGTACCCAGTGTATGGAATCCTTCCAGTGGATATAAGAATGATCCAACCAATGGAAGTTTTAAAGTACAGCTTAAGAGCTTTTTGTTCAATCAATATCCCGGCAAAAGTCTTTTTTTTTTACTCTTTTTTTACATTTTTTAATAATTTTGCACTTTTTGTTTTTATGATTTTACAATTACTTTTTATGTTTGTGAAGAGTGTTAGAGGAATAATTCTAACTAATTAAGAATTTATTTTATAACCCTATAAGAAAAGCCTCTTTTTATTATTATTTATTAAAGGTTATTTCTTCTTAAGATAATTTTTTAGCGTATATAACTTTAATTTTATTTATAAGTTGTTTCTTTTTTAAGATAATTTTTTTTACGTATTAATTTTGATTTTATTACAGGTTGTGTGTTTTTAATAAAATTTTTAACGTAAATAATGTAATTTTATACGTTAAAAAATTATCTAAAAAAACAAAATGATAATAAAGTTCAAGATTTATAGTTAAAAAATTATCTTATTAAACAAACAACTTATACAAAGTTTGAACTATATACGTTAAGAAATGATATTAAAGAACAAACAACTTATAAAAACTGAAATTATATACATTCAAAAATGACTTTACAAAACAAACAACTTATAAAAAACTAAAATTAAAAATTAAAGTGGCTTTGAACAATGGCTGTCTAAACATTGGATTTTTTCTCAAACAAACGTTCTCTATCTCTCCGGTGGTTAATCATGTTTTCTCTATTCATGTTCGTTTTAAGAATCATATGAGTATTCATACAAAACTGAACAATAATACATGTAGAGAAAATGTAAAAACATTTTATTTTAACAGTAAAAATCGAACATAAAGAAGGCGATTCGGAAGCTTCAATCAGCTACAAAGAAAAAAGTTTTTTGAGGTCAACTCATTCATCTCAAGAAAAAAACGAAGAAAGGAAAGAAGGAAGAAGAGAAGGAGGAAAAGAAGGAAGAAGAGAAGAAAGAAAAGAAGGCGGACAAGAAAAAACTAAAAAACTTTCCATTTCCTACGATGTTCATCGAAGACCAGATGGCGGTGAGCTCAGGGTGAGAACAAATACAAAAATATTACAATAATGAAAAAAATAACACTAATAATAATAATAGTAATACTAATAATCATAATAACAATAATCATAATAATAATAATCATATTAACAATAATCATAATAATAATAATCATAATAACAATAATCATAATAACAATAATCATAATAATAATAATCATAAACACAAAGAAAATAGTTTTTGGTAGGTATCATTCTAATATATGCTGCTGTATGTTGTAAACTAGCTAGGCTATGCCAAATAAGTTTCTAACCAATGAAAAAATGAACATTTAATATCATAAAAGTTTTATTGACTAAATATAGTTATAAAACAACAATAATTATATAGCTCTGAAATGAACATGTTTTATCGTAATAAAGGAACTAATTAAAACTAATTGATTATTTCATTCAAGCATTTAATAAAAATAAAAAATTGCATATTTTTTTATTCTCAGGTATATACAAATTCACGGATTTATTATCTATTACAGTGATACAAATAAATAGGTAATTCATTATGTTAACACATCTATTATGTGTTTTTTTCTATCATGCATTTATTATATATTATGTGTTTATTATTTATTATAAATCTGTTATTTCTTATGCGTTTATTACTTTTTAGTGTTATATATTCTATTTTTATATATTTTATAGTTATTATATGTTTATTATTTATTATTATGTGTTTACTATTTATTATATATTTATTATTCATTAAGTGTTTATTATTTATTATATATTTGTTATTAATTATGGGTTTATTATTTATTATATATATTCATTATTTTTTATGTGTTTATTATTTATTATATATTTATTATTCATTATGTGTTTATTATTTATTATATACTTGTTATTAATTATGGGTTTCTTATTTATTATATAACTGTTTTTTATTATGTGTTTATTATTTATTATATATTTATTATTCATTATGTGTTTATTATTTATTATATATTTGTTATTAATTATGGGTTTATTGTTTATTATATAAGTATTATTTATTATGTGTTTATTATTTATTATATATTTATTATTCAGTATGTGTTTATTGTTTATTATATATCTGTTATTAATTATGGGTTTATTATTTATTATATATTTATTATTTATTATGTGTTTATTATTTATTATATATTTGTTATTAATTATGGGTTTATTATTTATTATATATATTTATTACTTATTGTGTGTTTATTATTTATTATATATTTATTATTCCTTATGTGTTTATTATTTATTACATATTTGTTATTAATTATGGGTTTATTGTTTATTATATATATTTATTACTTATTATGTGTTTATTATTTATTATATATTAGTTATTAATTATTGGTTTATTGTTTATTATATAAATATTATTTATTATGTGTTTATTATTTATTATATATTTATTATTCATTATGTGTTTATTGTTTATTATATATCTGTTATTAATTATGGGTTTTTTATTTATTATATATTTATTATTTTTTATGTGTTTATTATTTATTATACATTTGTTATTAATTATGGGTTTATTATTTATTATATATTTTATTATTTATTATGTGTTTATTTTTTATTATATATTTATTATTAATTATGTTTTTATTATTTATTATATATTTGTTGTTAATTATGGGTTTATTATTTATTATATATATTTATTATTTATAAATAATAAATATATATAATAAATAATAAACCCATAATTAACAACAAATATATAATAAATAATAAAAACATAATTAATAATAAATATATAATAAAAAATAAACACATAATAAATAATAAAATATATAATAAATAATAAACCCATAATTAATAACAAATGTATAATAAATAATAAACACATAAAAAATAATAAATATATAATAAATAAAAAACCCATAATTAATAACAGATATATAATAAACAATAAACACATAATGAATAATAAATATATAATAAATAATAAACACATAATAAATAATATTTATATAATAAACAATAAACCAATAATTAATAACTAATATATAATAAATAATAAACACATAATAAGTAATAAATATATATAATAAACAATAAACCCATAATTAATAACAAATATGTAATAAATAATAAACACATAAGGAATAATAAATATATAATAAATAATAAACACACAATAAGTAATAAATATATATAATAAATAATAAACCCATAATTAATAACAAATATATAATAAATAATAAACACATAATAAATAATAAATATATAATAAATAATAAACCCATAATTAATAACAGATATATAATAAACAATAAACACATACTGAATAATAAATATATAATAAATAATAAACACATAATAAATAATACTTATATAATAAACAATAAACCCATAATTAATAACAAATATATAATAAATAATAAACACATAATGAATAATAAATATATAATAAATAATAAACACATAATAAAAAACAGTTATATAATAAATAAGAAACCCATAATTAATAACAAGTATATAATAAATAATAAACACATAATGAATAATAAATATATAATAAATAATAAACACATAAAAAATAATGAATATATATAATAAATAATAAACCCATAATTAATAACAAATATATAATAAATAATAAACACTTAATGAATAATAAATATATAATAAATAGTAAACACATAATAATAAATAATAAACATATAATAACTATAAAATATATAAAAATAGAATATATAACACTAAAAAGTAATAAACGCATAAGAAATAACAGATTTATAATAAATAATAAACACATAATATATAATAAATGCATGATAGAAAAAAACACATAATAGATGTGTTAACATAATGAATTACCTATTTATTTGTATCACTGTAATAGATAATAAATCCGTGAATTTGTATATACCTGAGAATAAAAAAATATGCAATTTTTTATTTTTATTAAATGCTTGAATGAAATAATCAATTAGTTTTAATTAGTTCCTTTATTACGATAAAACATGTTCATTTCAGAGCTATATAATTATTGTTGTTTTATAACTATATTTAGTCAATAAAACTTTTATGATATTAAATGTTCATTTTTTCATTGGTTAGAAACTTATTTGGCATAGCCTAGCTAGTTTACAACATACAGCAGCATATATTAGAATGATACCTACCAAAAACTATTTTCTTTGTGTTTATGATTATTATTATTATGATTATTGTTATTATGATTATTGTTATTATGATTATTATTATTATGATTATTGTTAATATGATTATTATTATTATGATTATTGTTATTATGATTATTAGTATTACTATTATTATTATTAGTGTTATTTTTTTCATTATTGTAATATTTTTGTATTTGTTCTCACCCTGAGCTCACCGCCATCTGGTCTTCGATGAACATCGTAGGAAATGGAAAGTTTTTTAGTTTTTTCTTGTCCGCCTTCTTTTCTTTCTTCTCTTCTTCCTTCTTTTCCTCCTTCTCTTCTTCCTTCTTTCCTTTCTTCGTTTTTTTCTTGAGATGAATGAGTTGACCTCAAAAAACTTTTTTCTTTGTAGCTGATTGAAGCTTCCGAATCGCCTTCTTTATGTTCGATTTTTACTGTTAAAATAAAATGTTTTTACATTTTCTCTACATGTATTATTGTTCAGTTTTGTATGAATACTCATATGATTCTTAAAACGAACATGAATAGAGAAAACATGATTAACCACCGGAGAGATAGAGAACGTTTGTTTGAGAAAAAATCCAATGTTTAGACAGCCATTGTTCAAAGCCACTTTAATTTTTAATTTTAGTTTTTTATAAGTTGTTTGTTTTGTAAAGTCATTTTTGAATGTATATAATTTCAGTTTTTATAAGTTGTTTGTTCTTTAATATCATTTCTTAACGTATATAGTTCAAACTTTGTATAAGTTGTTTGTTTAATAAGATAATTTTTTAACTATAAATCTTGAACTTTATTATCATTTTGTTTTTTTAGATAATTTTTTAACGTATAAAATTACATTATTTACGTTAAAAATTTTATTAAAAACACACAACCTGTAATAAAATCAAAATTAATACGTAAAAAAAATTATCTTAAAAAAGAAACAACTTATAAATAAAATTAAAGTTATATACGCTAAAAAATTATCTTAAGAAGAAATAACCTTTAATAAATAATAATAAAAAGAGGCTTTTCTTATAGGGTTATAAAATAAATTCTTAATTAGTTAGAATTATTCCTCTAACACTCTTCACAAACATAAAAAGTAATTGTAAAATCATAAAAACAAAAAGTGCAAAATTATTAAAAAATGTAAAAAAAGAGTAAAAAAAAAAGACTTTTGCCGGGATATTGATTGAACAAAAAGCTCTTAAGCTGTACTTTAAAACTTCCATTGGTTGGATCATTCTTATATCCACTGGAAGGATTCCATACACTGGGTACAGCATAAGTAAAGATCTCCCTCCCACTGAATTTGACTTCCATGGTTAAAGATTTTAGTAGATAGTTAATGTTATTGGACCGGAGTGATCTACTAAGGACTTTATGGTGAATTTGATTCTTATATATATGTAAATATATTAGGGGCATGAAAAAACTAAACGTATATATTGTTTTAGTTTTTTAAAACTTGTATACAGTTTTAAATTATATATGTACATGTCATTTTAAATTCTGTATACGTTGTTAATTTCTTTAGACAATTTTTAAAGATATATATATAGTTTTTTGTATTAAAGTAGGTTGTTTGTTTTTTTTGAAGATCATATATTAACATATATAATTTTTAATTTCTTATAGGTCGTTTGTTATTTAAGATCATTTTTTAACGTATATAATTCTAATTTTTCATTAGGTTCTTTGTTTTTCAAAACAATTTTTCAAAGTATAATTATAGGCTCTGTTTTTTTTAATGTACTTCATTGTGACAGTTATTGTTAGTTTTTTTTTATTATTATTATAGAATATTATACAGCACATTAGCTACAATGGCAAAGAGCGCTGTCGCCAACAGCATCTGGTGTTCCCAGACGGTCACCCATCCAAGTACTAACCAGACCCAACGTTGTTGCTTAACCTCGCTGATCATACGGGAAGCGGTGTTTCAACGCGGCCAAGGCCGTTGACGTTATTGTTAGTGATGATGTTCTCTATGATAATCTCTTTCCCATGAAATGGCTTAGAACTTTTTCTCCACCAAAAAATTTTCATGTAAACTATTCAGAATCAAAGATATCTTAGACCCAAGATTAATCAAATTAAACTAAAACTTCAATTGTAGTTGTTCCAAAAATAAATATACATATAGTTATATTTTAAACTATTTGCTTTAGACTTTAAACATATTTTCTTTATAATATCATAACATATAATAAAAATAAATATACACATAGTTATATTCTAAATTATTTGGTTTAGACTTTAAACATGTTTTCTTTAAAACATCATAACATATAATACAAATAAATATACATATACTTATATTCTAAATTATTTGTTTTACACTTTAAACATGTTTTCTTTAAAACATCATAACATATAATACAAATAAATATACATATACTTATATTATAAATTATTTGTTTTAAACTTTAAACATGTTTTCTTTAAAACATCATAACATATAATAAAAATAAATATACATATACTTATATTCTAAATTATTTGTTTTAGACTTTAAACATGTTTTCTTTAAAACATCATAGCATATAATAAAAATAAATATACATATACTTATATTATAAATTATTTGTTTTAAACGTTAAACATGTTTTCTTTAAAATATCATAACATATAATACAAATAAATATACATATACTTATATTATAAATTATTTGTTTTAGACTTTAAACATGTTTTCTATAATATCATAAAATATAATAGAAATAAATATACATATAGTTATATTCTAAATTATTTGGTTTAGACTTTAACCTGTTTTTTATAATATCATAAAATATAATAAAAATAAATAAATACCTCAGCAACTGTTTATTTCTATTTTGAAATGAATGTTATTGCCTTTGTAAAATGTAAAATATATTCGAGTTAATTTTGTTGAACTTTTAGTTTTTATAAACAAGTATTGTTATATTATTAAAGAATTATTTTATTATATTATTATTGAATTACTATATTAAATTGTTATTGAATTATTATATTATATTATTATTGAATTATAGTATTACATTTTTATTGAACTATGTTATTATAATATTACTGAACTATATTCATTATATTAATCTTTTCAAATTTTGATGAAAGAAATATAATATTTCTATTTATTTCACTCATTTTCACAAATAAATTTTACCCTTCATAATTTTTGTAATTTTTTTGTTTTTAATTGTTTTTCTTAATTGTTATCATTATTTTTATTATAGAAAAAAAAATGTATAATAATTAAACATGAATTTTCTTTAAACGTTATTGTTATATCTACTTATTATAGAAATATATTATAGTATGTATGTAGTATTCTATATAGCCTGCAAATAGTGTAGTAGGTATGTCGTATACTATATAGCCAGAATATTATGTAGTATGTATGTCGTATATTATATAGCCTGAAAACTATGTAGTATGTATGTCAAAATGTGTCTTATTAAAAAAATGTTTCTCATTCTAGAAGTATGTATGTTGTATACCATATAGCCTGAATATTATGTAGTATGTATTTCGTAAACTATATAGCCTGAATAGTATGCAGTATGTTTGTCGTATACTATATAGCTTGAATGGTATGTAGTATGTATGTTGTATAATATATAGCTTGAATGTTATGTAGTATGTACTATGTCGTATACTATATAGCCTGAAAACTACAGTATGTAGTATGTATGTCGTATACTATATAGCCTGAAAACTATGTAGTATGTATGTCAGAATGTGTCTTATTAAAAATATGTTTCTCATTCTAGAAGTATGTATGTTGTATACCATATAACCTGAATATTATGTAGTATGTATGTCGTATACTATATTATAACATTAAAATCCCCGTTGGGATGTATTTCATAAACTATATAGCCTGAATAGTATGTAGTATGTTTGTCGTATACTATATAACCTGTAAATTGTGTAGTAGGTATGTCGCATACTATATAGCCTGAATATTATGTAGTATGTATTTCCTAAACTATATAGCCTGAATAGTATGTAGTATGTACGTCGTATACTATATAGCCTGAATATTATGTAGTATGTATTTCGTATGTATTTATTTAAACTTTATAAAAACTTTCCGAACCCATTTTACTCTAAAAGAAACTTCAATACAACGTTATAAGAACGTTTTTAAAACCACGTTGTTTCAACTAACCATTGTTTAACGTTTATGAAACATCTGTTTATAACTATTTCACAACAAACCTGTACTTAACGTTTCATTAACGTCGTTTATGTAACCATAGATCAACAAATGTTAAAGTTGAAACAGCGTTGTTTTAAAAATGTTCTTACATCGTTATATTGAAGTTGGTTAGTGTAAGAAGTTTATATAACGTTTAAACAACGTTATCAGATGTTTATACAACGTTGGCTTCAATAATAATTTTAATGACAAAGGTTTTGCAAAATGCAACGTTTTAATAAGGTTTATATTGAGTTTGCTGTTTAACAAACCACAGTTAAACTCTCAAACAATAGTTGAAACGACGTTCGTTACCCACTGGGTATAGTCTGAAAAACATGTAGTATGTATGTGGTATACTATACAGCCTAACAATTATGCAGTATGTATGGCGTATACTAATAGCCTGAATGCTATGTAGTATACATATCGTATACTATGTAGTCTGAATAATATATAGTAAGAGCTTTGCATTAGATAGTCAAACTTCCGAGCTAGTAAAAGTTTCATGTAAAAAGTTGTATATGGTATTATTATTACTATTGTTGTTATTATTATTATTATCCTTGTTGTAATTGTTATTATTGCCATTGTTATAATTATTATTGTTATCATTGACTGTACGTATTATAATTGTCATTGTTGTAATTGTTATAATTATTATTTTTGTAATTATTATTATCATTATTGTTATAATTTGTATTAGTATCATTGTTGTAATTATTATTATTATCATTGTTGTAACTATTATAATTATCATTGTTGTAATTATCATTATTACCATTGTTGTAATTGTTATTATTAATATTATTGTAATTATTATAGTTATAATTATTATAATTATTATTGTTATCATTGTTGTAATTATTATAATTATCATTGTTGTACTTATCGTTATTACCATTGTTGTAATTGTATTATTACTATTGTTGTAATTATTATAGTTATAATTATTGTAATTGTTATTGTTACCATTGTTGTAATTATTATTGTTGTAATAATTATAATTATCACTGTTGTAATTGTTATAATTACTATTGTTGTAATTATTATTTTTATGATTGTTGTAATTGTTATTATTATTATTTTTGTAATTATTATTATCATTACATTTTTCATTATTATTATTGTTGTAATTGTTATTATTACCATTGTTGTAATTATTGTTATTATCATTGTTGTAATTATTCTTATTATTACCATTGTTGTAATTATTATAATTATCATTGTTGTAATTATTATGTTTATCATTGTTGTAATTGTCATTATTACCATTGTTGTAATTATTAGTATTACCATTGTTGTAGTTATTATTATTACCATTGTTGTAATTATTGTTGTTGTAATAATTATAATTATCATT
>JARUHE010162399.1:0-14014 GCA_031471125.1 Archaeomysis grebnitzkii | reverse complement strand
CATAAACATATAAATATATATACATATATATTTGTATATACACATACATATATATACACGTATATATATATATATAAATATTGATATATATATGTGTATATGTACTAATTTTTAATGCATATTTTAGTGGTAGAAACAAAAATATTCTCTAATGCTTTTGAGTACTACTGAGAAATAGAAAACAATCTTATATGACTGTTACTAACTCTATTTTTACCATTATAATTAATGAAAATGTTTAAGATTAATAATTAACAAACAATTAGAAATATTATACTTAGCTAAAGTATGAAAGAAAACAGAACACATTTAATGATTGTTGTTTCCAATGTAATGAATTAGAATGATCAAATGGATGAAACGCGTTCATGTATTGACAGTATTTATTGGATCCGTGTCACCCAGAACGTCAACATTTATCATTGCCATTTAAATAACTTCACTTAACATATTGGCCATTATATTTTTGCCAAATTATTTGTTTCTTGTTTTAATCATCCAAATTACATTTTAATAATGTCATTGCTAGAATTAGAATTGTTTATAAGAGTTGTTAATCTATTTATACAGTCGTGAAATTTGCCTTAAACAGAAACACATATTTAAAAAGTTTATGTTTGCTGTTTGCGTGAATAAGAAAACACGCATACACAATTGCTTAACGGAAATAATATAACTTTATTTTATAGAATTTGGACAGACAGGATGTATTTGCGTGTCTCAACAGTATATGTTAAACTTTAAACTCACAACCTGTCTCCAATGCAATATTTAACGCTGAACATAATCACAATATTCTTTGAAAATTATAGATACGGGAATAGAAGTTATTTGAATACTAATTAAATACCTAAAGTAGATTTGTTTGTACCAATATTTATAAACAAAGAGCCTTACTTTTCAACTCATAAACACAATCGTGACAAACAAATCAAAACATAATTAAATTAAGTATAATAAGCATCAAACGTTGGAACAATCTTCTACAAAAAAAAACATGCTATTATAGAATAAAGTGTTATGTAATGCAATCTGAGAAACTAAAGTAAAAAACTTAGAATACCTTAAAAAACACATTAAAAAACATTTTACCAAACTACGCCTTGCTGTAATACTCATATGTGTATTGCAAATACCAACTTTGCGACATTAATTCAAAGTATCTAACAATTGCGTGTTTTATATCCAAAGTAATTAACATAAAAGTCAATTTTGAATTCAAAACTTAATTTGAATAAAAAAGCTTGAATTGTTTTTATCTGGTGTATATTGAGATTGTGGCTAGCAGCAGGGCCGGATTTATGATGTAGGTGGCCCGGAGCCCATGGTTAGCTGTTGGCCAGTGGCGAATCCAAAATTCTTTCAAGGAGGGGGGCAATAGGGGCCCTATTGCATACACCACAGACTAATAACCTAAATTCTAATATATAAATAGGCTACTTGTAGTTAGGAAATACTGAACGGGGACTATTCTTCCAATGCTACAATATGTAATGCATAAACACGAAATTAAATGAACACATGTTGTTCTTATCAAATTTATTTACACGGAGAAATTCAGTTAAAATTATTTAATTTTTCATGAAAAAGTATAACATAACTAACAACTAACAAGTAAACATAGTTCAAATCAGAGAATGGATGGACCTATAACCGTTACAGTTCAGACACTTTTCTCGATTTTCATGCGGCAAAATCGCTGAGGATGTCACTGAAGTCCAATATCTGGCTCGATGGTCATGATAGCCAGATTTATAAGTCGTTCCTGCTGTATGGGTGTTCGTAATCGGTTTTCAACTAATTTGAGTTTTAAGAAGGAGCGCTGGCCACTGTAGTTTGATACCATCAAAATAAGGTATATCTGTAGAGCTATCTCAATGTTTGGGAAAGTGTCCTGCACACCCTTATCTATGATAAATCTGTAGAGGAAAATCTCAGTGCTGATATCTTTTGGCTCCTCGTCTGTGAAGATATTGGCAACTGTTACAATTGACACAGTTTATTAATAAATGTAATTTCCAAGTCATCTGGATAAGACCTAACGAGTTGCTTTGCTGCGGCCTAAAGCTCGACTGAGGACAGTTATTTCAGATGGCTGAAAAAACTAAATTGGTTTGATATCTGTTTATATGCTTGCAGGCGTTGGTCGAGAGAAGCGATAAACTGATCAACAACAGGCAAGAAAGTTTCCGTTCTGCATTTTTTAGAATGGCTCAGTTGTACTTCTTCCGCATGGCCATAATCCAACGGGTTAAGATGCACATTGCGACGCTTGTGTCGAGTTTTCGTTTTCAGATAGCATGCTGAACAAGACAGCTCTTTGCCTTGCTTCTCATAAGTGTTGAAGGAGTCACGCTTTGATGCACAATAGTTTTTCAAGCTGGTCAGTGACGCCACAGCAGTATTTAAACGGAGTTTTGCGTGTTGTAGGTTTTTACTAGTAACATCTGTTCTTTGCAGGATATCATTCCAGAAGGTGGTGTAAATACCTGTTTTAAGCTGATTTATCTGTACTAACAGTCCTTCTGCTTCACAGCGTACACACCCTTCAATGTCAACAGCAATTTGTTTCAGTACATCCTTAATCTGCTGATAGTCTTGCTTAAGTGATTTTGCTGCGTCAGATCTGCAGGACCAACGAGCTGTTTGACACGTTTGAGAGTCAATGATGAATCATTATGTTTCAAACCTCAGTCAAAAGTTGATTTCTTCCCTCTTTCAATATTTAATACTGAGCTTCTTTTAATAAACGAAAAAGTATTTACAAACATTTGCACAACTTTACATAAAGGTACAGTGCTATCAACAGCAACAGCAAACATACTTAAGGAAATCGTTGATCTCATCTTCCCTAAAGTTATTATAAATTTTAAAATCTTTGGTGTACAGCAGTTCATGAATCATGGTACTATGCCAAACTTCATCATTGTGATGCTAAGATTTAATCTTCTTCTTATCAAATAAATCATGGTATGAATATGAGCTATTACTACATAACATCCTGGATATATTTTTAATCAATTCAGATTTACCATTAACTAAAGAATTCTTTGTAACCAAATTAACAAGAGTTTAATTACATTTTAGATTTTTTTAACTAAATTAATTTGGCGATTTTCAAAAATTTCGAATATCGGAAGAGTACAAATTCAATGAGGAAAAATATGACTTCTTGTTCTGTATGGTAATTCCAACAAAAAATATGTAATGAATTTTTCCAAGTAATCTGACGATCACGTAATTTCCACAATTCAAAACCATACAAAGACATACAATGGCTTGTAAAGAGTTGTATCCTGCTCTTTGAGTCAAGACACCTAAATTGCCTAAATATTAGTCTTAATGTACATATAATTTATAATTGGCTTCAAATTAAAAAAAATATCTTTTATTCAATATGTTAAAACCCAAATATTTTCCTTCATTAAAAAATCTAATCTCTCACCTTTCATAAAAATATTTATTTATTTTGTATTAATATTGCTTAATTTGTTAGAATGTAACATAATGTAACTGTTCTTGGGATTACAATTACAATTAAAGTTATTACTATATTCTTCCAGTGTATTAATAATAGCTATTAAAGGAATAATAGTTAGAGCAAGAACAACGATGTCCTCAGCATAAGAAAAAAATTCTTGCTGGTGTCTTACCTACCGTATATGGCACCCTATACCACTTTTTGTCACCCTATCGAGTAAAGGTTGAATATATAATGAGAACAAGTAAATTACTCAACACTGCTCCTTGCTTTACACAATACAACATCTTAAAGCCATCTGAAGTCAAATTATCCCACTTAACCTTGCCAAAATTTAAAGTGTTCATTTTTAAAATAGACTTTTTATCAACAATGGGCAAACACCTTTAGAAAACATATAACTAAAAGGTTTACTATACCTAACTCTGTCAAAGGCTTATGATGCATCCAAACACAAGCAAAATACATTAGATGCATTATTTTTAAAATATTTGACTGTTTCACTCAACACAAAAGAGCACATAGTTGTGGATGAATCCTTTTTACATCCAAACTTATATTCATTTTGTTCCATTACATTTTGTATCTTGCTTAACAAAACATGGTCAAACAATTCTCACTATTGAACTTAAAGCAATTGATCTATAATTTGTTGAATCACAAATAGATTTTTCTCTGATTTTAGAATGGGAATTAAAAAATACGTATTTAAACTTGAATTAGAGACCCCGTGTGAAATAAAGAGGGTAAATAGATTCCCCAAATGTAAAAACAATAAATCAGGTCCAAATACTATGTTGTTAGTTGATATTTTAAAAAATGGATCCTTTTGGTTATTCTTCAGTTTGTTTGCTAACTCCTTAATCAAAGTATAATTTATAGAGTGTTTATATTCACACACATTTCTTGAACATTTATTTAAAATACCCCAATCAATGAACCCATAATCCTGACCTGAATAATCAAATTCTGTATATAATTCTTCCTATTTGTCATTAAATAATTTTAAAATATCTTTTGCTCTCACTTGGTTGTCGATAATTGAAGGTCTGTTAGAATGTCGTGTGCCCTTTACTTTCTTAATTTCTGTCCACAATTGAGAACAACTCTTTTCTTTTAGTGAATTTGCAACATTTTCTTTTAGTGCTTTTCTTTATTGCTTTTTACATATTTAATTGCATTATGATATTCACTTCTAGTATTCTTACGTATAACTACCGATATACCATTCTGTGGCGAACCTGCTTCTTTCCATATTCGATGCCATAGCAAGCTGTTATCTTTATAACGTTTCACATGTTGATTCCAGCTACGTAACAATCTGGACATAATGGCTAGTATGTGGCAGTTTGAGGTGCAGTAATAAATTTACATCATAGAATTTGACACTCAAAAAATTATGTTCACTTGTTTACTTATATTAAAATTTATTTTTGGTGGGAGGCCCCTCTTGATGGGTGGCCCAGGGCCCGGAGCCCTTGGGCCCACCTCTTAACCTGGCCCTGGTTAGCAGGACAACAAGTGGGTAATACGAAAATGGAATACTTGAGTTGGAATGTCATGGAGAGTTGGATCGTATAGACAGAAAGAAACCACAGAAAAAGCTGGTGAATGTTTTTCTTGGAAATGGAAAACAAAAGGTAAATGAAACCAACCTGCTAGATAGATAGTAATAGCAACGCCGGCTCTACTACAAGCCTTTCACATCGAAATCCCTAGTTACACAATACGTTCTCAATCCATCTTTTCTTGATACGGGATTAACATTCTTGTCGTTCAATCAATGTTAAAATAGTTGATCTATGATCAACAAAGTTGTTCAGAGATGAAGAAAAGTTAAGTCGAGATCACGTTATGGTTGGTATCTATGCTACCAGTTGTGTTTCCAATGGTCTTTTGTAATTGTCAAAAATGCATGGGAAGTAAGTAGGAAGCCTGTAGTAGAGTCGGCGTTAGTAATACCAACGCCGACTCTACTACAGGCCTTGTATATACCTGCCAGGATTTTTTGTTAGTTACAAAATACCATTTGGAACACAACTGGTAGCATAGATACAAACCATAACGTGATCTCGACTTAACCTTTCTTCATCTCTGATCAACTATTTTAACATTGATTGAACGGCAAGAAAGTTAATTCCGTATCAAGAAAAGATGAGTCGAAAACATATTGTGTAACTAAGGTTTCGATGTGAAAGGCCCGTAGTAGAGTCGGCGTTGGTAATACTATAAAAGAGCCATTCGATAATAGTCAGTCCCCATACAACATCACACGACACCACCAATAGTCTGCAGTCCATTGATCACACTTAACTCCCTTCTGGAAATAGCAAAACAGTTCTCAAACTGGCATGAAGTATTTGTCGACCTGTCATTGTTATCAAACCACAGCACAGACCAAACCTCATCAGAGCTGAAAAGAGTAAACCACAACCCCTCCCCCTACTCAGACTGAACAGGATATAGACAGTGACAGCGACGGCAGCGACATTACTGTGGTGAAGGAGTCCTCCTCTGAGTCAGAGCTAGACTTAGACACAGGGTCGGCCACCGACCGCCAAAGACAGGCTGGCACTATTCCAAAAACTAGACAAGCAAACACCGTCCATGCCCGAAAAAAGGCAGGGCAAACAATCTATCTCGACCAATTCTGACATCAGAATAATTTATTTCTTCCAGTGCACTTTCCTCCCTTCTGCCGACGACGATCAAGCCTTACTTTGCTTGCTACCAAAATCTCCCTCCCAAACCTCAGCTCAAAGCTAATCTTTGACCACCTAACTTTTCTCATCTATCTTCACTCAAAAATATCTCTCAGATGACACCCTATCCCCCTATTTATTTCTTATTTTTCCCTTATTTCCTCCTACAAATATACTACTTTATCTCTCTTCCCCCCACTTTCTGGATTCAAATAATAATAATAGTCAATAGCCAATACAAAAACACAACAAATAACCAAAAATAGACTAAAGAGAAGGGACAATAACTGATGACGAATAACAATATAAGATTGATATCTAGAATTATTTGATTATAGAAGACTGCTCGATTAGCACTTGCAGTTTTGAGAAGCACATTTTTTTGTTTGAATGAACAAAAGACAAAATGAAATTTAAGAATTATTTATTACACATAAAAATAGTTTTTATTTAAAGATTCAAAGATTAGTATAGATCATTAATTAAAATCAATTTAAAAAATGCAGAAAGTTATTGAATTTCTTATATAAGCAGTTAGTTTTTCAACGTAGTTCAAATAATATTTAAAAAAACATAAATAAAAAAAGAAAATATTGCTTCCAACTTAAATATGATTGAGGAAATTATTTGATTTTTATGGACCAGCAATTCAAGTGTTCAGGTTCTATGAATATATATTGGATCGACAATAGAACAAGTGAGGTAACCGACATTGAAATAACATAGAGCTTGCCTCGCTTGTGCCATTGTCGATCCATATATTACGTATAGAGATCATGCCATTCATAAGCGTGAAATTCGCCTTCAGATTCCGTTATGAATTTCCAGCGAACAATTCATGCTGATCCCTCGCGTCAAGCTGCATCCGTCACCCTGGCTTCCCATTTGTGCGCCTTTTTTACCGTTCGAAGGATTTTCTGAAAAGTTTTTGAAACGCGCGCTAAATCTATTATTCTTGAGGATTAATAATACTAATATTATTATTATTATTATTCTTGAGGATTAATAATAATATTCACTTTCTCATTTCATAAATACGGAATTTTAAGAACTATTTCTTCTACTATTGTACGTTAGATTTAAATCTTATTAGTTTGATGGTTGACATAAAAAAGGAACTTCCTTTTAGTATAAACATATTTCTTCCTGTTAAGTTTACTTTTTGAACATTTTGTTCAGATAAATACTAACATATTTTAAATTCATATTTAAGAGTGTTTGCGATGAGTTCCTCAGTTCCATAGAACAGGCATGAGAGTAGTCACATACATGGATAATAAACTTAATAATTTTAATAATTTAATACTTAATAATTTAATACATGGATAATAAACTTAATAAGAGACAACACAATATGCAATTAGCAAAATAATTACATTTATTTATTTTGCTGAAATGTCAAATATAATAAATAATACATTATTATATTTATTTTTATTATTTAGCCGACCCAATATTTATCGTAATCAAATTTTTTTAAATTCGCCCACTTACTAAAAATTACTACAGAATATTTGATTAAATGTCATTGTCTCAAGATTAGACTGAATTTTAGAGAATAAACTTTATCTGTGCATGTCCAAATTGATATACCTATGACTATACAAGTGTGCATAGTGTTTAATTTTTTTTTCGCTGCAAGTCTTAGATTTAATAAAACGGTCTGTTTTAGATTAGGTTTTCTGTTTACAAATTGTTAAGATAATACTTTATTACATACAATATTGATAGTTTAAAACATAAAAATCTACAGATTACAGAATCATTACTAAAAAAGACCTGTGTTAAAGTGAATGAAACGTTAAGCAAATAATAAATGATTTACGAACATCCAACAACACCTGGCAGCGAGCGGTTCAAATATTCCTTCACAGAGAAAACACAGAAGAGGTTAATTTGAATATAATTAGCATTTGAATGTGCCTTTCTAACGAGCACAATGGAACTCTTTACATTTGGTTCATGCTTCAAATTTTTATGTAGTCATTTCATTTATTGCAGATCTGCAAGTTCATGAATTTTTTTTTGTTTAAATATTATTCGTCAATTAATAATAAATAATGCAAATTAGTTCTGGCAGTTAGTCTAATGTTTGTGAAACTCACTTCGAAATAATCAATATTGCATAGAGAGGAATCTTTGTTTTGTTTGATAAATTATTCATAGGATAATATTTTAAAATTTTGAATTCCGTTTCAGATTCTAAATATGTTTTCAATTAATGTTGTCTGTACGATTACAACGAGAACTCTGTTCTTTTATTTATTATGTAGTATATCAAATAGTAAACAACAAATGTTTATCAATAAACATGATAACATTTCAAGAGAAAGAAAAAATGTTATTTGGGTAAACTACTGTTGCATTTTTTAATAGATTAGCCCTTAAGGCGAACATACACAACTAAAATTGCTAGAATCAATAGATATGCCTTCTAGTTTTCTCAATTACTTGTGAGGGAAGTTATTTAAATATTAACTACAAACACCGTAGTCTTAAAATTGATTGATATTTTCAAATTGAGACAAAATAGTTCTTTAAGTATTATTTCATTAATTAGATTAGCTAAATTTAAAGTTTCTTAAAAGTTATAGGCTATGTTTGAATCGATGATGGCACACGTGATGTAAGCTCTATGTTATTTGAACGTGGGTTACCTCACTTGTGCTATTGTTGATCCATTTAATAAGAACCATACATCCATCAAGGTTAGAAAAGAATCTCATTATATGAGAAACAACTAGTATCATTTTAAAATTTTGTTTTTATTTTTATATTCATTACACACATTTAACTATTTATAGTTATTTAATGTTTTAGGCACGGATGTAAGAGGTAGTCACAATTAGAGGCATGTGTCGTATATAATCATACTTATTGTAATTAGGTTTGTTTAAAACTTGTAATTAGTCTTATAAAAGCATATCAATTCTTTTTTTAAAACTTTACATCACAAAGTATCTTAACTTTAAGCTTTAAACTTAGTTTCAATGGTAAAAGTATCCTTTAATTAATACATATGTATTAATTCATATGTATTAATTCATAATATTATGATAACAACTAAAAGGTATAACAGTTCGTAGTTTCTTACTTCAAATAAATTTCATGTTCTTGGTACATAAGCTGATCCAAGTAAAATGGGTTTACATTAAAATTATAATTAATTTTTACTAAAAAATTAAAATAAAACGTCAACATTTCACTCTTAAGCCTGACTTTTGTTAGAAATGTCTACGCCATTATTTTCTGTACTTGTAAATTTTTTACAGCAAACATAAACCTATTTATAGCTGTGGAAATTAAAAACAATTCAAAAGTTTGGCTAAATCTACATATATTAAGCATATATGTGTCTGTGTATGTGTTTGTATGTATGTTTATATGCGATTTGTATGTGTGTTTGTGTGTATGTGTTTGTATGTGTGTTTATATGCAATTTGAATGTGTTTTTGTGTGTATGTGTTCGTGTGTGTGTTTTTATGTGTGTTTATAAGTGTGTTTGTATGTAGGTTTGTTTAAAAATGGCTGTTTACTTGAGAGGTTGTTTGTGCCACTACTGATCTTGTTTGAGCATATGTATTTAAGACAACAACATTTTTTAAACAATTTTTACACCAATTATTTTTTATCAAACAATTTTTTCGTCAATTTTTTCATTAAGTCTAATGAAAAATACTGTTTGTTAAATAAAGGAAACTTGAGTCAATTTTTTATAATTAATTTGGCACTCAAGACTTACTTGTTAAGCACACTGGAAACTAAAACCCAACGAGAGTTATGTTCTCCTAGTAACACTTCACTTATAAAGTAAAAATTACAATTTCAAAAAGCAAAAACTTGAGTATTGAATTAGAAATATGTTCCACTTGAAATGACTTCCTAGAATATGTAAAAATTAATAATTCATATTTCAGATAATTTGAATCATTAAAAAATATGAAGAAGAAAAATAATTAATCAAAATAAACATTTGAAAAATGTTGAAACTTCTTCAGATGAATAATGAATAATGATCATTCCAACACTGTCCAATTAAGATAAATTCCTTAAACAAAAACTAAATTTTCTTTCCACTGAAATTAAAAATCTTAATCCAAATTAATTCAGTGGTGCTCTATGGTACTATCAGCCAAGAAATAAGAGTCCTCAACAGCTAATAAGTCATCCAAATGTAGTTTTAAACAATTTTGTTGGTTGTTTTTATGAATTTCTCATTTGACGAGGATCTGACACGTTTATGGCCTTGGACAGAATTGGATGATGTTAGAGTTACAGGTTAGCTTATTTTTGTTTCAGTCACAGATAATTAAATATCTTTCTTATTTTCTCTCTATCTTCTCTTTTATGTTTGGTGGAGGCCTAGCTTTAGGGCCATTAGTATGAATTGTTTTGTTCTCCTCAATTTTTATGAGTGTCAAATCCTTCTTAGAACCTGTTTGATCCTATGTAAGGAAACAAATTAAGTTTATTCATTTGCCTTAAATCTAAATTCAGTAAATTTGAGAATTTAATAAATGAAAAAGAAAAGTTATAACATTGTTTCTTAGCTATAAGTTTTCTAATTATAAGATTAAAAGGCTAATGTTATTAAATCTAAGACTTATTCAACATGAAGACACTATTTGAGACTAAGGTGGTACTAGTGGATGGTTAAATGTTTAGCCATTCTTCATGAATTCTGGCTGTTGATTCACTTTTTATGAAAATTTATGCATCCTTTTTCTTGTGCCCAGGTGTGAACTAAAATGTTAAATGTTGTTGAGGTCTGAAGATAAAAATATATTTATTTAAAAATTAAATAAACACAAATGTTCCAAATTAAAAACTGTGAATAGTTTTTATATCTCTAAACAAACATCAGTCTCATGACCATTAAGATTGGAGATAATGTTTCATGAGAATATATTGTGTTCCCAGTTGGTAAATTAGCTTAATTTATTGAAGTTAATGTTTTATGATGACCTATTGAACAGATGTGGTAGTTTATTAATAGTTGATGAAAAGGTAAACACATTTTAAGAAAATATTTATATATGAAATAAAATTTCAACTAAAAAATAGTTTATATGAATGTCATTGCACTATCGCCAGTGAAATAGCATTCCTCCTAAACTAATAAATTATGAAGATCTAAAGATTAAATTATTTTGGTAATTATTATTAAACTCTAAAACATACATAAGTAAAACTGAAAAATGTCTGCTTCAAGAAACTGGTTGTATAACTTTAACCTTTATATATTAAAAACAACTGTTTAGTTGTAGAGCACTCTTATTTATTGGGGAATAGTAAGTGCCATCGTATCATTAAATTTAAGAATACATTATAACTGAAAAAAAAAATTTAATTGAAGGATGTAGATCATACAAAGTAATGATAATTCTAAATATCTTTTTCACCTTAAAACCAAAATTATAAATTGAATGGAAAGTCAAAATGAAGATCATTTGAGAGTTGGAAAACGGGAGTGTTGTGAAAATAAGAGGACAAAAACTTAATTAATTTCAATGTCTATCTTAATTAATATTCAATATAAATTCAAGAAATTTAAAAACCTAAGGTAAAAAATGATTTATTTCATTTCAAACTTCTTCTTATTTAATAACCATTGAATATTTTATGGAGTTTTATTTAAAATGTTATTGTAAAGACATTCTTAAATTATATATTTGATTGTATAACAATCATTTTAATTTTTATTAGACCATTTGAACATCCCAGTTTCATTTTTTTAATGGTCAACTCATGAATAGATTTATATTATCAAGTATGGATATAAGTTAACTGGAATACTTGATTAAAATCAACAGCGTAACATAAGCGTTTCTATAACAAAGTTAAACAAACTTATTTTAAAACTAATTCTTATTAAAATCAACACCGTAACATAGGCGTTTCTATAACAAGTTTAAACTAACTTATTTTAAAACTAATTCTTAACACAAATTTCAACATTTCATTTCTGTAGGTCAAACAAATAAAGAAAAACAGAAATTATGTAAAAAACCAGCAATTTGCTACCAATTTCAGGTAAGAACTCCACCAGTAATATAATTTATCTCTTGTGATAGAATTGGAAGTTTTTCACAATGTTTTTGAAAGGAATGTCGAATGTTTTACATTTATATAATATTTTACATCATCTTCCCATTTTTATTCTGTAAATCGATTGACAATAGCACAAGTGAGGTAACTCTCATTAAAATCTCACTCGTGCTGTTATCGGTAAAAATAGAAGTAAAAACAGTTTCATAAAAATCACTTCTTAGAGTTTATTTCCTAAAAAATCTAAAAACGATTATATAATACACACACACACACACAAACGTGCGCGCACATACACATAAAATACGAATTTAATATAATATGTATACTCATATGTATGGTTAGTAGACCACGTAAAAACAGTTTTACACAAAGTTTATAGCCACACAAAACTAAAACTTCCAAAGAAAAGGTTAACCATGCCAATAACTAATATACTATTCTTAATAAATAATACTAATATGATTAGTTTATCTTTTTTTAAGGTTTTTATCTCTAGGAGTAGCATTATTATCATTATCATTATTGTTACCATTTTAATTATCATTATTATTTTCATACTTTTATTTTTATGGTTATCATTGTTAATATTATAATTATTACCATTATTGTTGTTATTAACTGCGATTATATTGTTACCAATATTAGATGAATTGTTTTCTTATAACAGTTTTCTTGTTTTAACTTAATGGCCATTAGGTAAATTAGCCGAGCGCTGAAAAATGATCAGAATATCATAAGAAAGAGGTTTGCTGAAGACAAATGGACGGTGCATCCGCTGAATGAAACAGCAGCTCTTCTCTCGCAGGAAATCAACTTAATGTGACCGAATTCTTGCCGTGAATGACGACGAGGGACGTCTTTGTTCAGATTAGGGCAACATTTACACCCCTTAATGTGTGGATAATTGTTGTCATAAGGACTAAAAATAAATACAATTTTATCAAAATTTGTCCTTATTGATGTGACTAATTCGTCTTTGTGTGCAAAAAGATTAAATTTGGCTTTTGAAAACGAAGTAAACATTGAAGCACTTCCCTTGGGCTGTCTGCCTTATCTCGAAGATTTTTTTTCGATTTTGCTTTTGAATGTTTAAATAAAATTCATTTTGCAACCATAAATACTAAACAATGTTATTTAATATACAATGTCTTATTCTAGTTTTGATTTGAAAGTTTTATTGTATACATTAATAGAAACATATACATAAAATATACTTATTTCTCAATGCATGTTTTGAAAATATCTTAGGAGAATAACATGGGTAAATATTGTTTTCCTGTGAGATTTTCATGAAAAACATTTCTTTTCAGCAGTTTAATTTTTGGTTTTGGGAAGCGAAACTATTCACTTAGCTTTTATTTTCTATCTAATTTTTATTGTTGGTTGCAGCTGAAAGTTCTTGTTGATAATTTTATTTTAAAATTTACAAATTCTACTTAATTCTAGCATAATGTTGTCACTGGTATAATTCTACAAAGAGTTGTAGTATTTTTTCTTTTTATTGAGAAAACTGTTAAACTACTAGTAGAGCTATCAGGTATGTCATGAATCAAAAAACCCTTAAATGAAAATAGTATTGTTTTACACTTATTCATATAATTTTAATTTTGTTCACTAGAAAAACTATAATTTTAGTTGATTGAGCTTGATTATCCAAGAATTTTATACAGTAAAACTTTTTATAATCGTTTTTATTTTAATAGATTTATGGGAGACCTTGGTAGCGTCAAGTAAAGTTTTTTTTTTTTTTTTTTTTTTTTTTTTATTTTATAATATTATA